>PVIC010005133.1:0-59210 GCA_004025085.1 Thryonomys swinderianus
TAACTTAAGAAATTAAAACCAGTTTTCTAGAAATTCCTTCAAGAGGCTTGTTTTTTCTCTCCCCAGAATACTTTTACACTGTTAAGCTTGGCACTTACATTATAGAACTAAAGTAAATCTTAATACATTTTAAACTTCTGTTTATGCTTTGTATAATGCTTTTTGATACAGGTAGAAGATTCATTTCAGAAGGATCAAGAAAAGGACAATGAAGACCCTGACTCAAAATCTGATATTAAAGGCGAGGATAATGCCATTGAAATGTCAGAGGACTTTGAGGGGAAAATGCATGATGGAGTACTTGAAGAGCAAGGTGTGAGATTGTCACTTGAGCCTTACTGTTGAAAGCATAAATGTTTTACCTAGGAAATTACAGGTTTTATTAGGTCTATTGTAGTCTCTTGGAAAACTCTGGTTCTCTGTATAACTATATGTGATGACCTCAGCTGCTTTATATACTGTCACTGTCCCACTGAGGCAGAGATTCTGCAGACACTTCTTGAGTAAACCAGACCCTGACTGGCATCTTGGCTGCCTCCTATTAGGCATGTACTGGGGAGAACCCCAAAAGGGCGTGTTTCCATCCTCTAATAGAGAGTAATGTCAACCTGAAGCAAGTTGTTCTGGGTGTTTTTTTTTTTTAATGTGCTTTCTCCATAATTAGAAATACTAGACATTTGTTGGAATGAATATGGAAATAAAATAAGATCCCTTAGGTTTATGTTTAAGCATGATAATCAATGTATTTTTCCCATTTATGCTATATATATACACATTTATACCAGGTATAATCCTGTAGTCTATTTTAGATGTTTGATAAAATCATAGAAATCAGTATTTTAGAGACCGAAGAGGTGGCTCAGAAGGGACATAACCCCACCTGTTACTCTGAAGGTAAGAAACTGAAGCACAGGGAGGTTGCTGAGTCCTATAATGGGCATCTCCCCAGCACCAAACCCTGATAGCTTGGCAGCATTCTTCTTACTGTTTATCTACACATGAGTCTTATTCCTCCAATATGCAAAATACAGCAGAACTACGTCAGTAGAACTGAAATAAATCCCACGTGTGAACCCTTGCCAAGGAGTGGCTCCTGTCTGCTTTTTGTATACATAGAATACTGGATCAGTTTGGAGAGGTGCCTAACTAAGTTCAGTGCCTTCCTTTTCAGAAGAGGGTGATGATAAATCAGACAGTGAGGGAGAAGAACTGGATAAACAGATGGGTGATCTCAATGGTGCGGAAGCTGACAAACTAGATGAGAGACTTTGGGGTGATGAAGATGATGAAGAAGAAGACGGTGAAGAGAATAATAAAACTGAAGAAACAGGGCCAGGAATGGATGAGGTAAATAAATGATTTCTCTGTCCCCAAAACCCACAGGCTGAAAGAGGAGATATCTTACGACCACTTGTCACTTCTTTTTCTTCCTTCCCTCCTTTTTCTTTTCTCTCTCCAATCACAATGATTTTGTGCAGACTATAAGAGTAACCTGGCATGGGTTAGCCCATGTTTTATAGAGGAGGGACCTGAAGATTCAGTACAGATTTTTCTCTGAATTGGTTTTCTCATTGGTTACTGAATTTCTCTAGCTCTTAGTTCAGGTGAATTCCAAAGCTAGGTATAACATGCAATTACAGTATATTTAATAATAATACCCACCATTCCAATAGTTGTTACTCTTTTTGCAGTCTGGGCACACTTGAACTGTTCTTCTAAGTTGTGCATATCCTGTAGGGCACACCTAATAGGCAGAAATTATCCATGTCTACAGAGCTATATTAAGTAGAGAATTCATGCAGAAGCATTTTCTTGGGTTGATTATGAATTTATTTTTCCTACTTTGACATGTAGGAAGATTCCGAACTTGTTGCCAAAGATGATAACTTGGATACTGAGAACATGGACAAAGATAAAAACCAGCAAAATAAGAAAAAAGAAAAGGAAATAGAACCTGATGATGGCGGACAAAGCCAAGACAAAATTAATGAACAAATAGATGAGGTAATGAGCATTTGAATTCATCAGCTCTCCTGTCTTGAGACCAGGGCTCCTGCTTTGTATAGGTTTTAGAGTATTTCTGGACATTTTTTCCTAGTCACTGATTTTTTTTCCTCCCAGTGCTTTATATAAAATAAGTATGCCACAGAAGCTCTTAAAAGGATAGAATATGTATTGGTTACTAATGAGATAGTATGGATTGTGTTTGGTTTGTGCTGTAGTTTAGAAACTAAAATGTGGTCTTTTATTTTCCAAAGTTTCTTCTTTGAGATTAAAGTAACATAAGGCTTGTTTTCTTTGGAGAACATACCTAAAGGTGAAATTTGAAATTCTAATACGAAATACCTGAAAATGGTATTAAAGTACTAAAGTATTCTGTTAATAATGTTATTGATTTAGTATAAATACTTGGAGCTAATTTTATGTATATTCTATTTTTTTAAAATAAGTTCTTTGTGTTGTTTTTAATAGAATGACAGTTCTTCTTGTCTCCCTTACCCCAAAGACAGAATATGATGAAAATGAGGTGGACCCTTATCATGGCAATCAGGAAAAGCTGCCAGAACCAGAGGCCTTGGACCTTCCAGATGATTTGAAACTTGATAGTGAAGATAAGAATGGGGAGGACACAGACAATGAGGAAGGAGAAGGTAAGTCTTTCCAAAAGCTAGATAAGTCACTGATTTCTCCCCAGACAGCAACTCAGTCAGCACCAGTTCATATGTGCTGTGTGGAAAACTCAGTCACAATATGAGAAAATTGTTTGTTTTTCATTTATAATATTTTCATATGAATGGACCTGTACCTTACAAGCTAGCAGATCTGATACCTCCTGTCCTGTATCTTGGCATTGCTGTGTCCTGGTAGCCTCACTTGATGTTACATACTTTAAAAAGCTATTTTTAGGGCTGGAGGGTTAGCTCAGTGGTTCCGGTGCCTGCCTCACAAGCGCAAGGTCCTGAGTTCAGTCCCCAGTAATCACATACAGTGCCGGGCGTGGTGGCTTACGCCTGTAATCCCAGCACTCAGGAGGCAGAGACAGGAGGATTGCTGAGTCGAGGCTTGCCTAGGCTACATAGTGAGCTCAGAGGCAGCCTGAACTACAAAGCAAGACTCTGTCTCAAAAAAAAAAAAAAAGCTATTTTAAAATAGTAAATATGCATACAAGCTAGTAAGGTAAAATAAGAGGTACCATGTATATAAAAATATGATTTTGGAATCTGATGCCCTGGAGTCAACAACAAATCAACCCTAAAATTAATGCACTGTGCCGGGCATGGTGGCTCACGCCTGTGATCCCAGCACTCAGGAGGCAGAGGCAGGAGGATTGCCGAGTTCAAAGCTTGCCTGGACTACACAGTGAGCTCAGAGCCAGCCTGAACTACAAAGCAAGACCCTGTCTCAAAAAAAAAAAAAAAAAAACCACACACTGAGAGTGTAGTAAGCTGTGTACTTTGAAATATGCAGGCTCACTTAGAATATAGTGTACACCTACCAAGGAATAATTATTTTAAATTACTTGCCAATGAAATTAACTGCTTTCCGAACCGAATTGTTAACATCTACAAATAAGATTGTGTCCATTTGAATGAGAAGTGTATTTTATGTGTGTGATGAGTAATCACACATTAAATGACATATAATTACAACAGTGATAGCATTAAACTGTCATTCTCCTGTTGGGGTTTTTCCATTTATGATTTTTTAAGTGGATTGCCTTTTTTTTTTTTAAATACACCATCAAAGTGATTGTGTGTAATACAAGGTTGAAGCTAAGTATCAGCACCCTTGCAGTCCATAAATGTTATATTGTACATACTCAGTTCTAGTGTTGCAGTATGACAAGGCTGTAGACAGCACACAATGAAGGAGGCCAACAAAGGTAAGATAATGGCTGTGGCTGTGTTCTGGTAAAACTTCCCTCACACAAACATGTGAAAGACTGGGTTTCACCTTGGGGCTATAGTCTGCTAATCTCAGATATACAGGATAATAAAATCCTTACATAATGACTTCCCAGTTTAAGAAATTATAAGTCAAAAATTCTGGGTTCCTTCTTTTTGTTGTATCTCCCTAAAAGAGAATCCATTGGAAATCAAAGAAAAAACAGTGAATACAGAAGAAGCAGGTCAGGAACTTGAGGAAATGAACAGAGAGACTGAGGCTGACCAGAATGAAGGTGAAGGTCCACCTGCATCTGAGGAAAACCCCAGTGGGGATGACAAGGTGGAAGGGGAGGAGGAAATGGACATGAGAACTGATGACCAGGACACAGATAATGTCGAACAGCCTGAAGAAAACGTAGAGGAACAGCAACAGTCTCTGGAGGAAGAGCACAGGGAAGAGGGAGAAAACAGCATGCCTGTCGACCAAGGTCTCCAGCCCCAGGTAGCTTTTTCTTTGGTTAAAATGAGGAGCAGGGCACATCCCTATAATCTCAGCATTCTGGAAGCTGAGACTGGAAGATTACTACAGGTTCAAGGCCAACCTGATTTCAGAGCAAGTCTCTTGTCTCAGAAATCAAAAAGCAATGTTTTATTTCCAGTTCTGCAGAATGTCTTAGAATCCTTCTCCACTAGGTGGCACTCTAAAGGAGTTTTAAGTTTCTGTTTTATCCCTCCCTGAACAGTCTTCTGCAGAGTGGGAGATTGCTTGCTGTAGATTGTTTCTGCCTAATGTTCATCTCCCAGTACATGTAATGTTTAATTTCTTTGCTGAAGCAGTTAGAAGAAAGAGAGGAACCTAATACAGAGGCACAAGAGCCAGAAGCTGCTGAGAGGAAGGAACACGCATCTTGCGGGCAGACCAGTGTGGAGAATGTGCAGAGCACACAGGCTATGGAGCTGGCTGGGGCTGCACCTGAGAAGGAGCAGGGGAAAGAGGTGACCCATCTTCTTGCCTGGGCCCACTACTGCTTTCTGTCTGAAATCACATTTCTTTAGCTATAGTTGGTTTATATGTGATCTTTTATATTACTATTGAGGTCTAAGAGGCTATCTCCTATTTTTGAAGAAAATGATTGTGTATACATAATTTTTTATCTGCCCCTCAAGACAAACCTCAACATTTGCTATAGACTTAAGTGATGGACCTAATAAGGAAAAGTTACTGGACTAGTAATTCTCAATAAGAAAATCTGGTTCATATTTTTCAGAACACTTGAAGAAGGAGGGCATACTTCAGACTTAATGCTCCCATGTGTCTTTGAGGGTTTTACTTTTCCTTGAACTTTACTAGGCTTCTCAACATTTTAATTTGAAAAGTAAAGCACTTTGTTCCTTGGCCTTCTGGTAATATGTTGTGGTATACCCACAGTTCAGGCCCCATTTGTATTACTAAATAACACTGAAACAGAGGATTTGATTATTCTTTTTTGAGGCAGACCATTTACTCACCAGTAATGCCAGTTATACTCGTTATACCTCTCAATATCATACATTAAGCTCCTACTAGATGCTAAGCATTTTCATTACTTTATCAAATTCCTATAATATAGATAATACTGTCTTTGCTATTTTCTCCATTTTATATTTGAATAAAATAAACCTCAGTGAAGGCAAATGACAGCCTGAAAGGTGCTCAGCTGGTGGTGATGAAGCCTAGTTCCTAACTGAGGTCTGTTCTCCCTTTGGAGTAAGATGTTATATTTTTGTAGACAGTGAACACGTCAGCCTTACAGAGCAAAGACTCCAAAGAGAGTAACCTAGATCTGTGTCTTGGCACCCCTTACAGCCCATCCTGTGTTTTTCTGTCCCAAGTGGGCTGGGGAGTTCTAGAGCTGCAAGATAGGTAGGGGTGATTGGCTGGCTGTGAGATGAGCATATGATAAGATAAATTATACCCTATGGAGCACAATAACCAATGTTTGTAACAGCTTCTTCATTTCATTTTTCTATGGTTTGGATTTCCTAGGAACATGGAAGTGGAACCGCAGATGCAAACCAGGCAGAAGGTCATGAATCCAATTTGATTGCCCGGTTGGCCTCCCAAAAACATACCAGAAAAAATACACAGGTTTCTATTACTTTTTAGCTAAGCTTTTGTGGAAAATGTATGTATAGAAAAAGATGCTCTAAAATGCAGTTGTTTTTATTTTTATTTTTATTTTTTGAGACAGGGTCTCACTTTGTAGTTCAAGCTGGCTCTGAGCTCACTATGTAGCCCAGGCAAGCCTTGAACTCAGCTTGAACCCTCCTGCCTCTGCCTCCCGAATGCTGGGATTATAGGCGCGAGTCACCACGCCGGCAAATGCAGTTGTTTTTTAAAAACAAACAAACCATACCCCACCCAACAGGACAACAGCCTGTCTGGGCAGACCAGGACCTTTGGCTTGTACCAGCACAAATTTGTCACTGGGGCTGCTTCTCTGCATTCCCACCTATTCCTGCTGCAGAGCCTTATGGCCCATCCAGTGTTTCCCTGTTGTCCAGCACCAACCAGTCCACTTTTTCACTATTAAGTTTTTAAAAATGGAATATAATTCACACTTATGAAATCACTGTATAATACCAAAATTCCTAAAAGGTATGCTATTCTGCCCTTAAGTCACCTAAGTGACCTTTCACAGAGCAATTTAACATTACTAGTTGTATTGTCTTTTAAGATGTTTTCTTATATGTATTGTAGATATAGATGGACGTGTATTTCTCCATTTCCTTTCAGATATAAAAACAGATCATCAAGACTGTTTTGTTAACATACATGTAAGCCTCGTTCCTTTCAGCTGCACCAAATCCTTGATGAATTTTCTTGTTATTTCTCTCAAGAGTTTTAAGAGAAAACCTGGACAGGCTGATAATGAACGTTCCATGGGTGATCACAACGAGCATGTGCATAAGAGGCTGAAGACAGTGGATAATGACAGCCAGGCTGAACACAGGCCATCTGAGCCCCACACCCAGGTGGAAGATGCGGATGCATTTGAGCACATGAAACAAGGCAGCAATACATATGATGCACAGACCTATGGTATGGTGCAGGAAGGGCTGCTTTTGCTCACTGAACTCTTTGAAATTTTAGGCCGTGTAACTCTGGGCTTACCAAGCAAATTAGGAGGGAGAAAAAATGTCTCTGAACTATTTTCACTCTAAAAAGTAACAGAATAAATACAAGTATTTCTCTAATCCAGAAAGTTTGGTTTTGGTATCAAGGTATCCATGACCAACTGTAAGCACCCAGCTTCCTGGTTTAAAGTAAGCCCTTTAAATATCCTGTGAACAGTAAGCCATATCCAAGCCTATTTTTGACCTCAGGATTTCCTATTGGTAATTTTTTTCATGGTTACTTCCAGGTAAGTTTCTGCATTGTAGGAGGTGTGAACTTCAGCTGTGTGTTTTTACTTCATAAATGAAAAGGTGAGGGAGAAAATTCACAGCACAAAAGAGATTGCAGTCCTCTTGTTGCTTTCATTCTTAGTATACAAAGTAGTGTTAATAGTATCTAGCTATAAAGGTGGTATAAAAATGACTACTATATAGTACATTATCTTTCTGTCCACATTTATTTGAACTGAGAAGAACATTCATTAAAAATTATATAATGGCTCAGCTCCTACCACACCTCAGGCAATGTGTCAGCTTCTAATGGAGCAAGACCCTAATTGGGTCACTGTCTTTGAATTTGAATATAATCCCGAATGTGACTAAAAGGGACTGAGAATGACTTCCTCCCCTGATCTAGGCAGACAAAGGAATATTGTTCTAAAACTCGGGCCTAAGAGGACTGAGCTGTCTAAAGTCCTGTCTGTACTTTAAAAACAAGATAACCATGCATTGAACATTTTGCTTTGTGTCAAAAACTTCTTTGAGCCTGATCATGAAGTTCCTCAAATAATCATAGGATCTAGGATAGGTCCTGAAGAGGTATGGGCACACCAAGGCCATAGAAGTTTTAACGATTTAGCCAAGATTACAGGGCTACAGTGTCAGTGTTGGTCTGGGTTACTTTGGTTTTTTTAAAGCCATTTAATTTTTTGTACTAAAGATTAAACCCCAGGCCTTTGCACTGAGCTGCCTCCTTAGCTCTTTTTTAATTTATTGAGACAGTCTCACTAAATTGCCTTGGCAGTCCTCAAACTTGTAATCTTACTGCCTCAGCCTCCTGTAGTGTTGGGCTTATAAACTGTGCTACTGTGCTCAGTTTATATACCCTTAATTTATAGTAAACTATACTTTAGCCACAGGTCAGTGACAGGATGATTTTCATTAGCTGTTCTGAGTCATATGCCCAAACTGTTTCTCCTAGTTCATTTTGTGGCAATATTAGTAAAATCCCAGTTAAACACTACTTCTGTGGTCATGTGTCGGTTACGCTATGTCAGTTACCATCACCACTAACTGCTTTGTTCTGCAAAAACCTAAACGTTCTAAGGTATGTCCTTTTTTTTGCAGACGTGGCCAGCAAGGAGCAACAGCAGATTGCAGTAGAGGCCAGCCAGGATCAGGAAGATGAAGAGGAGACAGAGGATGCGCCAATGCATATGGAGTTGCAGGAAGAACTTAGAACAGTAGACTCTGAGCAGCTGAAGCCAGACGAAGTCAAATCAGGAACAACAGCAACTTCTAGTAAGTCCATTAGTGACTAAACTTCCTGTACACTGTCTTAGAGATGGTCATTTCTCTAGCCTAAGTCTATTCTGGTCTTTCCTGTTTTTAACCCATGGCTAAGGTAATTACACAGCAAATAATAATTGGACTATATTTTGTTTGGAGTAGAAAGAAAGTGGAGTGAATAGGATGCTATCCTTTCTGGAGACCCCTAAAAGTTGAATATCATCAAAATTCCATTCTTTAAATATGTATAAGGAAATAGTGTATTTACTGCATTTGTGATAAGGTATATCCTTGATCACTGTGGTTATTAAAAGAAACAGAATGAAAACTATGAATGTGAAAGGGTAACCAACAGGATTCGATTTCATAGCTAACTGCATTAACTCTTTGTTGCTGTGACACAATACCTGACATAAGCACCTTCAAAGGAACCCAGAATTCAGATTTTGGTTCATGGTCTGCTGGGTATGAGGCAGAAACATGGTAGAAGGTACAGCAAAGGAGAGTGATCTCATGGCAATCAGGAAACAGGAAAAGCTCCAGAGAGGAAGGAATCGGGGACAACATATACTTCCACAGCCACAATCCCTAGTGACTTACTTAGACCAGTTAGGCCCCACCTTATACTGCTCCTAACCTCATTTAAGTAACTTGTCAATGGATTAATACTTGAAAAAGAGCCCATCAGCTAACAACCCTTAACCAAATCCTGTTAGCAGGCAGTTAATTTTTAAAAGGGACTTGCATACACAAATTAGCAACTCTTAGCACAGTAAAATTCAGAATAACCTGCCAATTAAAAAGCTTTATCTTTTTTACATCTGTCCTCAGGAATGTAGTGTCCACTGCCCTGCAATTTACTATTGTGGAAACAGCAAAGTTGGGAGTTTAGATTTCCCTGAATTCAAACTCTAGGTTTGCTATTACTTTATAGGTTAAGACAGATTTTCTTTGCCTCATTTTCCCTATTCATAAGATGGTTGGGTTTTTTTTGTTGTTTTTTGCAGTACTGGGCATTGAACTTAGGCCTTGTGCTTCCAAGATACGTGCAGTACCACTTGAGCTAAATCCCTGGCCCTTCTATCCATGAGATGGAAAAATGGGTTTACTTTTGTTTTTGCAATCCTGGATATGGGACCCCTGGGTCTCATGCTTGATGGGAAACCTATAACCAGTGAAATATACCTTAAACCCTAGTTTGTAAGACTTACTCAACTACAGCTTTGTTTCTCCTCCTCAGAACAATTATTTTCAACATCAGGGTGAGGAGAAGGGCAAATGGTAAGAACTTGCAGTGACTGTCTCAGAGCAAGAACGTGTTGAGTATAATTTGATTCACCATTAGGATGTGTGATAGTAAAGGCTCTTTATTGCTACTAACATGATAAGTAAAACTAAGTCCTTCTGTGAAAATAAGGATTTGATGAGATGGAGACAGAGACCCAAAATGTTAAAAAGGCAGAGGAACAAGAAGACCCCAAGACAGACAGATCCCACAAGGAGACAGTGGATAAGAAACCCGAAAGAAGCCAAGATTCAACCATTCATACAGCTCATCAGTTCCTCATGGATACAATTTTCCAGGTAATAAAACTTGCATAAATTACTGCTTTAATGATTGGGGAAACAATTGCTTTATAGATCTTTTTTACTTCAGAGCTTTCTTGAACATGTGATTGTCTGGGTACAATATCATGTCCTTTTCAAATTTTTAAGACTATTATTGGTATACTAGTATTCTTGTGTTTTTTATCCATTGCTAGGGCTTGATTCCAGGGCCTCATGCATGCTAGACAAGTCCTCCTCCAGAGAGTTGTATTCAAGCAGATGACCCTGTTGTAGCACTTAATCCCAGGGTCATTGTCCCAGTTATCCTCATAGCTCAGATACAACACCCAACATTTGTAAATTAAACCTTTTATTTTGGCTCACATTTAGCCCAAGGCCAGAGGGCATGAAAGGGAGGAGCAGTTAAAGGAAAAGCCTTCCAGGTCTTGTCTCCCACAGTGACTCTCCTCTTTCAACAAAACCCCATAATTCAATCACATGAGGCTGTAGAGGGACATCTTAGTGTGAACCACCATCTTTTTTTTTTTGGTGGTACAGGGGATCAAACCCCGGGCCTTGTGCTTCCCAGGTAGGTGCAGTACCACTTGAGCTAAATCCTTGGCCCTGAACCATAATCTTGATAGCAAGATGGTCACAGATGGGTGTGGTCCATGACCTTGAGGAATAGTTCATGGTGGTTAAGTGACAAGCATACTCCCACCAAGTCGAGACGCAGTATAGATTCATTAGGGACTAGTTTCTTTAATGATGAGTTAAGATTCTATTTTTATTTGGATTTTTGAAGATTGAAAGCATCCTTTAATAATGGAAAGCAGAATGGGTGTCTGGCATCCTTTAAGTGCACTATTACATTTGCTTATGTATCAAGTCTCAGGCAGCATCATCCTGTAGGGAGGAAGACAGACACTGGTAAGTTGGTAATTCCATCTAGGGCCACCTCTCATCTGTGGCTTTTTCTTCTTAGCCCTTTTTAAAAGATGTCAGTGAGCTAAGACAGGAGATGGAGAGACAGCTGGAAACTTTGCAGCTACACAAACCTGGAAATGCAGAAGAAGTAAGTCATTGAGTTTTCTTAAATACCCCACCCCTACTCCCAATTTCTCATACTTTACTCAAAATGGTTGTTTACTTTCTAATAAACTTGATAACTTAAAAATTATTATAGGGCCGGAGATTAAGCTCAGTGGTTCCAGCACCTGCCTTGCAAGTGCAAGGTCCTGAGTTTGATCCCAATAACAACATACAATGATATGATATTGGACATGGTGACTCACGCCCACCAGCAATCAGCACCACAGCCCACAGTGCTGGGCGTGGTGGCTCACACCTGTAATCCCAGCACTGGAGAGGCAGAGACAGGAATGCTGAGTTCCAGGCTTGCTTGGGCTCCATAGTGAGCTCAGGGCCAGCCTGAACTACAAAGTGAGACCCTGTCTCAAAAAAAAAAAAACAAAAAAATTATTATAAAGGTCCAACTATCTCATATTTTGTCAAGGAAGGGTTTTTGGACAAAGATTCTGTAACCTCAATATGAGCAACAAATATCCAGGTGATGTGAGTATAGTGTTACTGTACTTTTATGCAAATATTTCTGTTCATTTGTAAAACTATGAAACCCTATTTTCTGACTCCTTCAGAAAATAGTAACTACTATGCAGCTCCCTACAACACAACTGGCTAACCAGAACACAATATGGTTTTATGTTAGTGCTTTCCTTTTGGGAAGCTGGTACATGTACGTGCATCTTAATTCCATTACATCCCTACCTTCACCCATCCCTTGGTCATCTTTTTGTTTACAGTGTAAAATGTCTACATATGCATAACACATCCCATGCCTTTTCCATTCCTCTTTGAGAATGACTTATTTACCTCTTGTTTCTCATATAAGAGAAACAGTATAATTAAAATCTCTTTAAGACCTAAGTCTATCCATTTTTTCCCCACTTTGCCATTACATATATAGCTTCATTAAAAATAGAGAAACCGATAGTTTTAGTTCCTACAACTTCTGTTGCTGGCTGTCATCGAGGTATTAGATAGTGTTTGAAAAGCTCTTGCCCTCCACCATTTCATTGCTGGCTGTGGGATTTGCCAGGACTTTAATGACTGCATCCTAAAATTGCAGTATATGATTACATTTCTGTATTATCACCCCTACCACTTATGTGTATTATTCGAGGGATTTTTTTTTTACTGGTCACTTTTGAAACATGAGTAAGAACCTGTAAATAAGTAGCTGGATCTATTGGCACCCAAAATACTCATCCACATCTACTCACATAGTTTCCCTCTACATGGTGTGAGTATGGCACTGATTTGGTTGGCCATAAATTCCACTAGTTATGTCTTGTTTCATTCATACCATAGTTTGAGGTTTTGATTGAAGAGGTAGCATTTTAAAACTTGTGAACTAGCTGCTTGCTTAGAGAAGTTTTGAAGTGCTTCTGTTGAGGTGTTTTCTGCTACTTTTCTTTCAGGTCTTCATCTTGCTAGAATGGCATGGTTAGCTTTGGCATCCTGAGTTACTGTATTTCACTTTTATTGTTGTCCCAGGAGAAGGCTGCAGCTGAGATGTGGCAGAGATACCTGATCTTAACTGCACCTCTTTCACAGCAGTTATGTGAGCAACTTCGACTCATATTGGAGCCCACCCAGGCAGCCAAAATGAAGTAAGTCTTTCCTCGGAAGCCTGCACATTATGTAAAAATGATGCTAGTATTATTTCTTTAGATAAACTGTGTATGGTGCTGGCTCCTTAGTTGCCACTTCCGCCATACAGGACCCAGTGGGCCTTCCTTACCTATTAGCTGTACACAGGGTTCTCTGATACTCATTTTGAAGGCAGTTTCCCATCTCTATTACTATCAGATGGGAAACGAGCTGAACTGTTGCTATTCTCTTGTCCGCCTGTAGTGTTACTCACCTAGATCTTTCCAAAGATGCATCCAAAGTCACAGATTGAAGTAGGTGTGGAGATTTAGCTCAGCGCCTGCCTCGCAAGTGCAAGGTCCTGAGTTTAATCCCTGGTACCAAAAATTAAAAAGACATTTTTTTCAATAGATGCTCATTGGTGCCATACAAAAAAATAGCCAGAATTACAAGGAAGCAAGCTCCTTAAAAACACAAAATGATTGTATATTTCTCCCAAATCTTTTATATAACTTCCCAATCACTCTACATACAACTGTTTTCTGAAGCAGAAACGTACATTTAAACTGATTTTACACAAGATACTATAAATTATCTAAGAAAAATCTGAGTGGTAATGTTAAATTAAAATGTCAGTTTAAAAGAAAAGGGAGAATTTCAGACTTGGTACTCAATGCAAAATTATTGCAACACAGCCACTGTTCTCCTGGTGGTCAGGAAGGCATTGGTCAGTCCTTTGTCCTCACTTGATAATAACAATTGTGCTTCGTGTCTAATTTCTTGGTACTGTTATGTGACTGGTCTTGTTTCGGTACATTTAATAGAGGAGACTATCGGACAGGGAAACGACTAAACATGCGGAAGGTCATTCCCTACATTGCCAGTCAATTTCGGAAGGATAAGATTTGGCTTCGACGGACCAAGCCCAGTAAACGCCAGTATCAGATCTGTCTGGCTATTGATGACTCTTCTAGTATGGTAGACAACCATACCAAACAGGTAAGAAAAAGTACGGCAATTTTAACACCAAACCATATTCTGTGGCCCATTGAAAATGTGACAAAGATGTTTGAGAAAATCTAAGATTTTTATGGATTCAAAAGGGCATTTATTTATTGGTTCCTTACTCTTACAGTCTTGACCATCCTATTCTGTTGTCTTTGGACATGAAGTGCATAGTGTACTAGTTTTTAAGAATATATACAACAGGCCCAGAGATCTAGCTCCGTGGTTCTGGTGCCTGCCTGGCAAGCACAAGTAACCACATACCATGCATGATTATTGAGCAATCAGTACTACATACCACAATGCTGGGCGTGGTGGCTCACACCTATAATCCCAGCATTTTGGAGGCAAAGGCTGGAGGGTTGCTGTGACTTCAAGGTTTGCCTGGGCTACAGAGCTCAGGGACAGACTGAACTACAAAGCAAGACCCTGTCTCAAAATAAAAAGAATATATATAAACAACATACTACAACTAGATTCTTACAAATATATTCAGAATACATTTCATTAAGTCTGAAATTATGTATACTTACTGTTCTAGTAATGTTGGCAAAGTTTAGTCTGTGTAGGATTGCTTACAACACCACCATTAGAGCCAGGGAGATATCTGTCATTTTTTACAGTGATGCTGTCACCAGGATAAACCTATAAGCAACCTAAATTGTGTATTTGTTTGGAAAAGGAGTAAGCTCAGCCTATATTTGCCCCTAAGCTTGCATGTACTACCACATGACTAATTTAAAGAGCAATTTACCTTTTTTTTTTTTTTTTTTTTGAGACATGGTCCCGCTTTGTAGTTCAGGCTGGCTCTGAGCTCACTATGTAGTCCAGGCAAGCCTTGAACTCAGCCATCTTCTTGTCTCTGCCTCCTGAGTGCTGGGATTACAGGCGTAAGCCACCATGCCCAGCACTGTGGTATGTGGTATTGATGGTTGGTGGGCGTGAATCTCCATGCCCAGCATTATATGTGTTTACCGGGGATTGAACTCAGTTCCTTGCGCTTGCGAGGCAGGCACCGGAACCACTAAGCTAATCCTCCCCACCTCCTTTTTTTGAGACAGGGTCTCACTTTATAGTTCAGGCTGGCCCTGAGCTCACTCTGTAGCCCAGGCAAGCCTCGAACTCAGCAATCTTCCTGTCTCTGCCTCCCGAGTGCTGGGATTACAGGTGTGAGCCACCATGCCCGGTACTGTGGTATGTGATATTGATTGCTGGTGGGTGTGAGTCTCCACGCCCCACATTGTGTGTGGTTACCGGGGATCCAACTCAGGACCTTGCGCTTGTGAGGCAGGCACCGGAACCACTGAGCTAACCCTCTGGCCCAAGAGCAATTTACTTTTTTTTTTTTTTTTGAGACAGGGTCTCACGTTGTAGTTCAGGCTGGCTCCGCGCTCACTATGTAGCCCAGGCAAGCCTAGACTCAGCAATCCTCCTGTCTCTGCCTCCCGAGTGCTGGGATTACAGGTGTGAGCCACCACGCCCGGCCAGAGCAATTTACTTTTAAAACCTATTTCATTTTCTTAGGTGAAGATTATAGCAATATGTAACTTATACTCAAGTTTAGTGCTATTTTAACTAATTTCTACATTCTAACTAATTTCTACATTCTGAGTCTACTACATGGTTTCACCTGAGTTTTAAAGCTTCTTATTTATATAAGATTATCTTATGTAGTCTCAACCCCAAACAAAGAATTTGGAGCCATATGTCTACAAATTTCCTATTACTGGACTTCTAGGGAATATCATTCTTACCAGTTTAATGGATTCTGTGCTTCAGTATGTGGTACCAAGAAGGCCTCGGGTTCCCCTGTGTGCTACACAAAAATTTTGATATTAAAAAAGGGCCAGGAGGCACTGCTTTAGAGGATTTACTTCCTCAGACCTTTCTCCTTCTATTTCATAGCTTGCATTTGAGTCATTGGCTGTGATTGGAAATGCTCTAACTCTCCTAGAAGTGGGCCAGATTGCAGTGTGCAGGTAGGATTGATTGCCTTTTAATCTCACTGGAAGAATCCTTTTCATGTCTTGTCAATTTGATCTCCTGATAAAAAAGATAACTCCTCCTGTATTTGTTTTTTTCTCCTACAAGTTTTGGAGAGTCGATGAAGCTGTTACATCCATTCCATGAGCCATTCAATGATTATTCAGGGGCTCAGATTCTACGGCTTTGCAAATTCCAACAAAAGAAAACCAAGATTGCACAGGTATACTGATGCAAGCAAGTATTTTTTCATAGTAACTTATAAGCTGATATTGGAAAAATGCCTGTCCAATACTTCCTGTGTCCCTCAAAGTATTTAGGACATAATAATTGACATGAACAGTCTTATGCCGCTGTACTTTAATGATGGACATTTCCTTGACATCCTTTATAAATCAAGCTGTAACTTGGTTTTTCTTGGTACCATTGATTTTCTGGATCATTTTTGAGTGGTTTGGAACATTTTCAACAACACAATGATTTCCCAGTAACTATCAAATGGGAATCAAGGCCATTCCCTCTCCTGCTTAGACCACAGAAGAAATAACATGAGATAAAGCCATTGATTTGCTCAGGGTGACCAAATAGGAAGTGGTAGTATTTTTTTATCCTCCTAGTTTGTTTTGTACCTTCTTCTGTATTCACTTTTTTGAGAGAAGACAGCCATTTTCTTTATGGGCATTCACATCATAGATTTCTTATTCATAGGGAAGTACTGTTCTTATCAGATATACTGCAGAACTCCAGTGGGGTGACTGGCCAGTGACAACATGTCTGTGTATACTTGCTTGTATTCAAGGCCAAATGCTGTGTAATTTAAGCATCATCCCTCCTTTATTCCGGGGGGATGAAAGAAGTCTGTTGCTTATTAACCCAAGGTATTTACCCAATACCTGTCATGTCAGAAGTTTCTTATGACAATGGAAAGAGAACTAACCAGTTTTCTAATTATCTTTGTGTGATCCAGTTTCTAGAGTCTGTGGCCAGCATGTTTGCAGTCGCTCAGCATTTCTCACAAAACATCAGTCCAGGTAAGTTGCATTTCCCTCTGTCACTATCATTTATGCTGCACAGGAAAAGAAACACATGGAGGACCATTAGCCATTGATGAAATTTTATTTTATTCATTTACTATTAGAAATCTCTACTGCACCCATCTCTGGGAAGCTTATAATCACTGAGTGAATTTGTCACATAAGATGGTCTGGTTCAGAGTGGTCAAAGGAAAGAACGAGATTATGGAATTAAATATAAAGATAATTCTCGAATTTTAATAACAGATAAGTATAATTTAAAAGTGAGATAATCCAACTACAGTTGATTTGGGGTTTGAGACATAGTCCTGTCCTGATACTAGCATGCATCCTCTATGAAGCAAGTCTTTACACCTAAGTCGAACCCACTTTTGAACTAGTTAGAAACATGCAGCCAGAGATTTAAAACACTTATTCACAGTTTTAGTTCCTATTTGAGTCAGTATCAAGACAAATGAATATGGTACACAGAGCTGACCAAAACCTGAAGATGATAAAATGACTAAAATTTGAAATCTACACTCTCTTCTGTTGGCTTGCACACTTGTCCATATGGCTTATAGTTTAATGTGTGCTGATCTACCTTTGATGTGCTCTGAAACACTAGTAGGAAATTCGGCCATATTTACAGAGGTGTGATTTCTTGCTTTCAGGAATAGATTTCATCAAGTCTCCTTTGTTCATATACCACATTCATCACTTTCACAGATGTTTGGTCTTAATGGTACAGAGAAAGCCTACACTAGTTTGTCACACTGTGGGTGGGTTTGAGTTACGGATTTTCATTTTATTCTTTTCTTCTCTAGAAACTGCACAACTTCTCTTGATAGTATCTGATGGAAGAGGCCTTTTTCTGGAAGGGAAAGAAAGAGTCTTGGCCGCAGTTCAGGCTGCCCGGAATGCTAATATCTTTGTCATTTTTGTTGTTTTGGACAGTCCTACTTCACGGGTGAGTGAGTGCTAGAAGCTGCATGTTCTGTAGATAAAGGGATTCCTTTTAACTTCTGAAGTACAGCTTGGAGATGCTTTATCCTACTGAAAATTCTTGGGGTCCTTTGTGTTCTATCAGTACTATACTTTGTATAATGTTCTCAGACTCAGATACAGGGACTGTTTTTCCCATTTTAACAGTGAAGGATAGCAACACAAAAATATTACTGGTAATGAGAACTCGGACTCCAGATTGTATCTTCTGGGTCATAGTTCCTTCTGTGCAGCAGGTATTAGGCCCTTCACAAAGGGCCCTCATTACTATACGACTATTAAAGGCCATCCTTTCCACCTTTTTTTTTTGAGACAGGGCCTCGCTTTGTAGTTCAGGCTGGCCCTGAGCTTAGTATGTAGCCCAGGCAAGCCTTGAACTCCCAGCAATCCTTCTGCCTCTGCCTCCCACGTGCTGGGATTATAGGCATGAGCCACCATGCCTGGCATTATGGTATGTGGTTAATGCAAATTGAATTTGGGATCTTGCATTTGCATGGCAGGCACCAGAACCACTGAGCTAAATCCCTGGCCCTCCACCCTATTTCTTAGTCCTCAGACTAAGACTGTGTTTCTGAGGAGGCATTATTTCTGTGGAGAACAGGGACACTATTCCTCTTCCTTTTCAAGTCTTAATTCTGTTGTAATAGACGCTCAAGGAAATCTGCCTTGTTATTGATGTTATAAAATTGAGAGCTAATTTCCTACGTAGAAATAAGACATGACCAGAGAAAGGAAAGTGATTTTTCCTTTTTTCTTTTCTTTTGGTAATAGGATTCTATCTTGGACATTAAAGTACCAATATTTAAAGGACCTGGAGAGATGCCTGAAATCCGATCCTACATGGAAGAATTTCCATTCCCATTCTATATCATTCTTCGAGATGTGAATGCCCTTCCTGAGACACTCAGCGATGCTCTCAGACAGTGGTTTGAGTTAGTGACGGCCTCTGACCATCCCTAATACAAGAAGAGCCATCCAGTGTGAGACTATTTGAATCACAGTCAGAAAGTGACATCTTACCCAGGTGTTCCTTCTCCTTTTTGGGCACCTGTTTCTACCTTGCTGCTCTACAATGTTCTATCTTCATTTTCTAGTATATGAGTTCTCAGGCTCTTTGATTTGCCTGGGCTCAAGCTCCTTGTTTTGAAGTCCTATTTGGAGAACCAGCCTGATGCCCTCTCTAGGAACTCAGCCTCTTGCAGTTCCCTTGGAGGTTCCTAAATACCCTTTTTTTTTGGGAAGGGTCATACAGGGGATTGGATCCCAAGTCCCATTAAGTTCCACAGGCTAGCCTCAAATTTATGATTCTTCTAAGTACCTGGGATGAGAGGTACTACTGCACACACTTAAGGAACTGGACTTTGCCAGTTCTTTGGACAAAGGAATAAAATGAGCTGCCCTTTTGACTCCATTAAGCTTTGCTATGGCTTATGTAGGGAACCCAAAAGCTGTCCTAGGGCTGAGATATGTACGGTTTTCTGGAGAACATGATTTTATGTTTTCTTATTGTGAAAAGACAGTTCTCTCCTAGGACAGGAAGCTTATGGTGTACATGTTCTTATTTTTAGGTGGACAGTGCAGAACCCCAAGTAATCAACAAAGAAAATCCTTGGGCTGTGTAAAAACAAAGTGGCTTTTCAATGCCTGCTTTAATTTACAATTGCTGCTTCAGGAGACTATGCAATGACAGAAAGATGATCTTTCCTTTGTTTCACACTCTTAGTGACATAAGTCCCTGTAATAGTAATTTATTTCTTTAGTTCTTCCCTCCCCCCCCTTAATAATTAAGGGGAAGAATCATTCCTCAGTGCTGTCAAACTGGACTGAGCCAGTCTCATTCTGGAAAAGAAATGCTGCATCCCCAAAAACTAAGCCCCTACATTTATTTTTCATCCAGTCAGAACACATCAGTGGTTTTAAGACAGTTTTTTCTTGGCCAGAAAGCAGTGCTTGAATACTTGAGAAACCATGCTGTGTTCTATTTAATGTTGTCAGAATGTTCTTTTGTAGGCAGTATGTCATGATGTAATTATCTGTCACCTTCAATGTCTCTTAGCAAGTTACACTGTGAAGCCTGCTACCCTTATATGGTGGCCATTAGACACAGCTTGGTTAACCAAGTGTCCTAAAGCATGTACCTGAAGTTATACCATTATTTTTTATTCTAAAAGTCTATGCAGTTTATATTCTGAAAACTATTAAAAGATTTACCACTGTTGAGATCATTTGTGATCATTCTTCATAGAATATGACAAAGAACTGTAACAAGTGTGCTAAAGGATTGATCTTATACTTGACTTGACCCACAGAGCATTCTATTTATACCATGCTAATATGACCCAGCAACTTCAATGTTAAATAAAGTAAGACTTTCTTACATCAATGTCTGGTGGGTGGGCTATACCATGCTGGCTTTGTGGCAGATGGAAACAGGTAGGGTACCAGATCAACACGGAGGCTTGTCAAGATCTGCTCCATACTGTCTTCTGCTTTCACTTCACTGGCCCAAGCTGTCTCTGGGACAGAAAATTTAATACTCAGTAGATTTGGGTCTGGTAGAGAAAGATAACAATGATACCTTTAATGGGCAGGTCTATATATAAGGTGGGGCATCCAAACAGGTGATTTCCATGGCTTGAGAGATTTGAAAAAGAAGGAATTGTGAGCAGGTACCCAAAAGTGCATCTTTCATCTTATGACGGGAGTAACAGGGAAAAATGTCACAGAAGCTGCTGCCGAGTCCGACAGTTAATTAATGGGCAGCAGCAGAACACAGTATTTTGTATGCTTTGCTAATCCATTTTATACAACATCATCTAAGCAAATGGCTTGCAAAAATTTATATAGATGTTTAGCAAGGCTGTTCTTTTACATTCCCAGTTACAGTCATTGGTTAGTATTAGACTGGGATACAGTTTAAGAAGTCCAGTATTGGGCAATAAAATAAGACAGCTATGATGTCACTTTGATAAAATTTTATGGGACCACCATAAATGTGGCCCTTTGTTTATCAAAATGTATGCCCTCATAACTACAGAATTCAGATGCCTGGAGCTCAGCTTGAGCACTCATCAAATGTATCTTCGTCAAAAGCATCAGTTACTCCTCTGATCCCCAGTTTTTTCTTTTCCACAATCCTACAACAGTTGACCACTCTAACAGGCAAACTATTTACAAACTTAGAGCTCAAACTATGCATCTCCTTTATCTCCCTCTCCATTTATTACAATTTATCATCTATCTGGCATAAATCCTATCTTCCCCTCCCTCCCTCTGATTTCACTAGGGCAGCTGGGGCTCTCAATCTCTGGCCTGGAGTACAGTGATTTCTGAAGTAGTCATTTATGTCTGCTTCATTTCACCCCTATCACAATATCCAAGGAGGTAACGTCTCCCAAGCTAGAAATCCCTGCAAAAGTGCCTTGTTATTAGGATTCTGTTCAAGTTGAGCAACATATGCAGTTCCTACCTGACTCTCCCATCCCTTTCTACCAACATCACCATTCATCTGGTCACAGCAAATCATTTCTACGATCTGCCGGTATTCATGTGTTGCCTGGAGCCCTCTTATGTACTTTGCCTTTCAGACAATTCAAGACTTCCAAAAGGAATGAGATTCCACAGGATAAACAAAACTTAGTGGCACTGTGTTGGACTTGTTTCCTGCCCAACATATGAACCTTTGAAGATAAAGTATACATAAGTTATGACAGTATTAATTGTGTCTAGTTTCTGGAGGGAAAGAAGTATAAAAATTTCTGCTTTTGGGCTGGAGATTTAGCTCAAGTACCACGCCAATCTTCAATGCACAAGGGCCCAAGTTTGATTTCCAGTACCGCAAAAAAAAAAAAAAAAAAACTGCTTCTTGTATAGTAACCTGTAGATTGAATACTCATTAAAGAGGCCAGTGATGTAGCTCAGTGGTTCCAGCAAAAAGTAAAATTTAAAAATGACAATAAAGTTGGATGTGGGGGCTCATGCCTGTAATCCCAGCACTCGGGAGGCAGAGGCAGAAGGATTACTTGAGTTCGAGATTTGCTTGGGCTACATAGTAAGCTCAGGGTCAGCCTGAACTACAAAGTGAGACCCTGTCTAATAAAAAAGAAAAAAATTACAATAAAGATCTAAGAAGATTTGGAGAGAAACAAAGCATTTCTAAAGGTCATGTGGAATGCTACTAATAGAAGATCATTGGAGGAAACTAAAGAGTCCTGGTTTGAACAAGTTATCCTAAGGATTTTACCATATGACCCCAAAGGTGTAACAAAGACCAGGAAAAGGAATGAATTCTTGTATATGATGTTGAAATTATAGATTAGTAGCCACAAGAGAACTTATATCTGCATCATCCTAAAAAAGTCTGGAAGCAGTAAATATTTTAAGAGTTAAACAGTAAAAGTTACAAACCACCAAATGGGGAAAGATGAAAGTCTCAAAAGAGATTAAAATACAAAGGATAGTACAGAGACTTAAAGTTGTATGTCCAACCCACCCAAAAAATTTAATAGAGTATACAGCTTATGTAAAACTAGTAAAAAGCCTGATCAGTATAAACGAACCTGTCATACAGATAATCCACAAAATCAACATAATAAAGTTAATAGCGACTGAGCTTCACTAATGCCTGAATAAATTGGCCAACAATTGCTACTACTCACCTGAAACAAAACTTGAAAAATACAACAGTGCCATTGTCATAACTCATAGAATGCCTAGTAAGAGCTGAGAAGTACGTGTTCTTACCTGTGCCAGGCGACATCAGTATGTTAACAGTACAGCATCTGCTATTTTGTACAGTGCTTCACGGATGAGGAAATAGGCCAGAAGTACCATCAATACAGCATAGACAAGGGAGCACCAGGATTCCAACAGGTGCTGCATTTCAGGGAGCACTGTATACGGATAGCTGAGTGGACATTTCTGACTGTACTTCAATTCTGTAATGTGGCAAAGAGGCGCTAGCCTCACTTCCAGATACGGGTGTATACTGTGCAGGCACAACTAGTAGGAAGTAAAAGCTCTTGACTTGCCTGTTTCCTCATCGGCGATTTTATATATATATATATATATATAATATAAATACATATATAAATATATTTTATATATATTATATATGATTTTTATATATTATATATATACACACACATATATATATATATACACACACACACACAATGGGTGCACATTTAAAATCCGTGTTACAAATTATTGTGATGTCTACCACTGAGTGAATGTTTGCGAAAAGAATGAGGAAAATTAAGGACGCAAATTCTAAAAGAAATTAACATTTTAGTCCTTTGAAACATACACATTAAAGAGACTCAAAATGAGTACACGAATTTTCTCCACCAAAAGTTAACCCGCATTTAATGAATTCTTAACTATGTCCTATGCCATGTTCTAAATGCCTTGCCATTCTTGTGTTATCACGACCTCTGCAGAAATGGTTTTCTTCAACTACCAATCAGAAAATCATGGGTAAGACAGGTCAATTCCGCAATTACCGGACTTCACCGGAGACCCACCTCTCACGGTTTCCCAGGAGACCGAGCTTGCCCCACCCCCTGGCCGCCCCACTTCCGCTCCTGCGCACTTGTACCAGTCAGACACTGGCCAACATGGCTGCCTCACGCTTACCTCCGGGAACTTTAACTCTAAAGCAGGTAGTGTATCAGAAGTTCCCAACGCCAGGCTAAGAGCAGCGTGCGGGGATCAGAGCTTTTCCATTCTCCGCCTCTCCCCAGAGTGGCCTCAGGAGCCTGGACAGGTCCTGGCCTTGAGCCTGCGCCCTGTGATTGGCCCCAGGCAGAGGGGCCGGGCCTCGGCTATGGGAGCTGTGGGAAGCGCGCTGGGCCGGATGGACACCGGAGGTGGGTCAGGATTTTTATTATTTCTCCGAACCTAGATGCCTCCTTTTCGTGGTGGCCTCGGTAAGGTCTGCTCTATGATAAAGAACAAAGAATTTGAACAACTGCGTTCACTTAGAAGAAGCATCGTTACTATCATACCTTCTCAAAGCCCCTTTTCTGCCCAGTAGTGAGCTCTTGATTTAAAAACTTCTCAGGTTTGACAGGGGAGTAAGCAAACACTCAAATGCACTTCCTGCTGCTGTTTATCAAAAGAAAGGGGTTTTTTGTTGTTTTGTTGCTGTTTTTTTGTCCTCAGAATTGAGGACCAAAGACACAATCCCTGGTCACAATTTGTTTTGCTAAAATAGAGCTGGTGATTGAGCAGTTGTAAATGTCAGTTCTCCCCTGAACAGTTCCTGAGAAGGCAACAAGTTCTCCTCCTCTACAGAAGGATTTTGCAAGCAATCCGGCAAGTTCCAAATGAGTCTGATCGCCAGTATCTGAAGAACTGGGCAAGGGAAGAATTTAAGAGAAATAAAAGTGCCACAGAAGAGGTGAGATTAAAATCATGGGGAGAACAGCCAGGCTCTTTTGTATTGATTGGTGACTTTTTAAATTTAATAAATATCTTGGAATGTAAATGTCACTGAGATAGTATGGGGTGGTGTTTACTTGTGATTGAATCTGGACCTTTTACATGGAGGCAAGCCCTGTATCCCTGAGCTACATCCCCAGCTTGATTTTTTTGTTTTGTTTTTTTGACACCAGTTCTCAGTAAGTGGCTAAGTTGCCCAGGCTGAGCTCAAAATTGGGATCCTCCTGCCTTAGTGTCCCAGAGTGTTAGGAGTATAGGCACCCACCCAGCTAAAGTAGTATATCTTGATCACTGCTTGTACTGGTACTTATTTCTATTCAAATGATTTTTTTTTTTTGACAGGGACGCACTCTGTAGTTCAGGCTGGCTCTGAATTTACTATGTAGCCCAGGTTAGCCTTGAACTCACAGCAGTCCTCCTGCCTCTACCTCCTGAATGCTGGGATTACAAGTGTGAGCCATCACACCCAGCATTGTGGTATGTGGTACCAAGGATCAAATTCAGGATCTTGCACTTGCCAAGCAGATGCTGGAACCACTGAGCTGAATCCCTGGCCCTCAAATAATATTGTAAAAGCTTAAACTGTATCTGTACAGTAGCATCCCTTAGCTTTTATGCTATAGTGCATAGTTTTTAACTTTCCTAATGTATAGCAGTTCCAATTGCACTATTGACTTTTTGCTGTTGTTGGAGTGTACATGTTTGGTGCTGGAACTAAACCCAGAGCTTTGTGAATAGTAGTAAGCCTATGCCCTACAACTGAGCTACACCCACAACCCACCACTATTGGTTCTTGAATTTTACAAATAGAACAGTACGACTGTACCTTATTTAATCAGGTAGAATGATAACCAAATTTCACTTTCTAATACAGGATACAATCCGGATGATGATTACTCAAGGCAATATCCAGCTAAAGGAGTTAGAGAAAACACTTGCATTAGCAAAATCTTAACTCTAGCATTATTGTGAAGGATTTCCAAGTCTTCTTGTGTTTTCTTGGGTTTAGGCTGAATGGACAACTCAAAGCCAAGTCAAACTGTATATATAGTGCTCAGGCACAATATCAGAAGGTAGGGCATAGTATATCAGAGAGCAAAGAAAAACTCAGTGAAACAACTGCTTTAGAACTGAGTAATATACATATCACCAATTTTCTTAAGAAGCAAAAACTATTAAACAGCCAGTTTACACATAAAAGGATATGCAGTGCAAATCACCTGGAAAATTCCTATCAAAACCATAAGATAGTACTTCACTTTCACTACAGTGGCTATAATTAAAAAGGAAAGTCAATGTTGGTGACAGTATGAAGAAATGGGTCAGTGACACATACCTGTTATCTCAACATTCTGGAACCTTCTTGAAAAATACTTCTACATTACTCTTAAGGGTTGTTGAGTATATCAGCTGTACCATGATTTACAGACCATCACTGGCAAATCTGGATCTGTCTATGCTGGAAAGAAAAAGAACTTAAACACATTAAAATAAAAAATAAAGGCCACTTTTGGATAAACTTCCATGATTACCTTAATTTTGATGTGGATAGAATTATATACATACTGGAGGAAAATTCTTGATGTTGGATTCTTCTCCAAGGATAGGAAAAATAATTTTTTTTTTTTTCCTTTTGAGACAGGGTCTTGCTTTGTAGTTCAGGCTGGCTCTGAGCTCACTATGTAGTCCAGGCAAGCCTCGAACTCAGCAATCCTCCTGTCTCTGCCTCCCAAGTGCTGGGATTACAGACGTGAGCCACCACGCCTGGCAGGAAAAATAAATTTTGATGAATACATTGGAGACAAATAGATCACAACCAGAATTGATTTTAGGATACTTTTGAAAGTGATTAAGTTTATAACAATTTAACGGAAGATATGGAAGTGAAAGCTAATGGAAGATGCTGGGGTTATCACTCTTGCAAACTAAAGTCCTGTTCGTCAACAGAACAGAGCTAAGAAGCTAATCCAAGAATTTGGCTACCATCTGAAAGATGTAGACAGAATTTTGCAGAATGATACATCATATCAAGTACTGTACAGTAAGAGAAGAGGCATAAACTAATGGTGAGAATATTAATGACCTGGATTTCCAGAGCCCACCCATACCTTCCTGTAACCTGAGTCCTCAAAATAGTTCTGAATACCCTTCTAAGGGGTAATCTAATTCAGAATGCTTGTGTGAGCCAGCTGTCCGGTTCCTAAATAAGTGTTAGTATGTTGCAAAACTCTCTGGACAAAAATAAGTATTCGTGAAGTTTCTGAATAAAGAACACTTTGGAAATATTTTGTGTGGATGGTTGACATGCATACTCAAACAGTCATAACCTAAAATCTTTAAATTTAAAATAAAAATCCTTTTATGGACCATGAAGGCAGTGGCCTTTAATGGTTGTCCTTACAGTGGTATATAAGAAAACACAAGTATTTGTGCTTGGAAATTAAGATGTAGATATCACACTCCAAGAAAACAAACTGGGGTTTGTGTTATTTTTTTTTTTAAATAGGTAAAACATTGGAGTAACACCAAGTTGTTTTCCAAGGGCAACATTTAACAATGTTGATGCTTTTGAAAAAACTTTTCTTCTCTACAAACCAGTTTACTGTCTTTACTTGTATGGTTTTATTTCTCTATGTTGTCTTCTCATTTGCTACAGATTAATTTTATAGTTTCTTCTCCACTTGATCTTAGCCAAAAGGCCAAGAAGCGATTATAGTTTCTTCTCTTAAGGAACCATGGTCCTTAGATAGTGGCTGACATACAACTGTTGGTTAAACACATTTTATTCATCCTGAAGTCATCTTCATCAGTATTCCAGATTAGACAGTTTTTGTGAATTCCCTACATACTGTACCCTTGTTTGAGAGTTAGACTTGTTCCTAAAGTTTAAGATTGTGAATATTAAACTTTATGCATTTGAACAATAACCAATCCTTTTATAACAATGGCCAAGTCCACTTTACATGTACCATCTGTCCCTATATTGTTCTCCACTTTAAAAATGTGCTATGGGATTAGAAGCTTTAAATCCATGGCACAGGGAGTATTATGGATGAACCTGCTGAGACAGACAACTTTCTAACGGTAGGAAAGCAGATCATGTCCCTGTCATTTGGGTTACTGCAGCAGCACCAACAGACACTTGTGTGACATCAAAAACAAATTGTCAGTCTGCCAAGCTAGAAATCATCGCTGCCTATTTTCCTTGCTGGCTTCAAGTCGTTAAGAAATTATATTAGCATTAACTGTATGATTTTTATTTACTGAAGAGAGTAAATCATTTTTAAAAAGTACTTATTCTGTGTCTTATGGGTTTACTGTTTTCATATTTGACAAAGGGTATTTCCACTGAAATTTATAAATAAACATTTGTTTTATTCACAAAAGGTCTTTAAATCGGCTGTTTAATTCATTTAATTGGCTTTTACATACCACATTTCAACAAGAGGAACTGTATTTACGATTAGCAACAATTTGTCAGAATGTTTTTTTGGCGTGCACATTACTTACAGTACAACTGTTTTGTCCTACCCCTTTGTTCAGTATTTTGCAAATAGTCACTAGGTAAAGCACTTACGATTGCGCTGAGAAATCTGCCATGCTATAGTAATTGTTTTGAGCCAGGGCGCCTGATCTCAACTTGAAAGCAGACAAATTTGCTCTAAATCACACTCTTAGAAATACAAGGCAAAGTGTGGTAGGATCAAGGTATCCTTTCAGGAACCATAATGTATAGTCAGCTACAACAAATGAAACTACAGGCTAAACAAGGTAGTCACACTTTCATTTTTTAATGAGTTTAAGGTCCGTAATATTGGGAACAACATTTAATACTTAGCAGGGACACCAAGGTGTTAAAAATATTAAGTAGAAGACAAGGAACATGCTTCTCAATTACAACATTTGACTCAAAAGACAAATATAAACATAAAAATATTTCCTTTATTTTGGGCTGCCAAAGTCACAAGTGAGAGTAGAACTAACATTCAGTTTACACATATACTTAGTATACTTAATGCAATAATGTATTAATTTTAAAATGTGATATTGTACAGCTTTTTTTCTGTTTTATGTCACTGTCCCATAGGTATTGCAAGTTTCAGCTTCAAACTGAAATACAACCTACATGGCAAGCTATAAATTGTTAATAGTTCTGTTTCTTCAGAAAAGTAAAGTTGGAGCATTTGCTCATTGCAGCAGATAGCTCAAGGGCTAAATACAGAAAAATATACACTAGACCTGCAGTTGTTTTGACAATGGTAAGGAACAAAAAATACCTGCCAGTTGTGGAAACTGCAACACTCCCATGCTGGTCTTAGTAGAAAGCTGACTGACCCTGTTCTGCTTCCTGCTTCTCTTGGTTCTCTCTTCTGTGACAGCTCCAAAAGACATCCTCCTAGACCACCAGACTTGGTCTGTTGGATGTTTCTGATGCCTCTCTAATCTCTTCCCTAGCTGTGACTTCTAACAAAATACCCAGTTCATAGTGATAAGCTGCTTTCTCGGATGGGCAGAAGGTATATTATCAAAATACTCCCACCAAAGCAGTCTATGGTTTAGACTTGAGGGTTCAGTTAAAACTGTTTTCAGCATTTCACAGGAAACCTGGAGGAAAGAAAATATTCTGGTAAGTGAAAAAAAAAAAAAAACAAAAAACTCCTGACTTAAGGAACTTCTCTGGATTATATCTCTGGCAGGTCCCAATAAATCAGTATATATTGAGCACTGATCCTATAGAAGTTTTTAATATCTTGGGAATAGATTTAGAAAGCTGAAGATTGATATTGTCTAGCTCTATAAGCCTGTGACTCTGCTCTACGAACAGATAGTGACTTAAGAGGGAACAGCCTCTAGATGATCAAAACAGTGTCTGGGGAAGGACTTCCCTACTGTGCAGCTGAGAAATTTGACAGCTCATGACACATGACATCAGCTTGAGATCACATGAATTCCATCTTCAGCTTTAATAGTGATACTGAGTTGCATTTCTAAGGAATGTCTGTATCCATGGATTGCCACTATTGGAAAAAAAAAATCAGAACTGTGAACCTGACAAAGGGACTAAAAGCAGAATTTTTCACGGTGTTTTTATGTCAACAAGTCATTTCTCTGTGGCTCAAGGAGCAGTATTTTCTTCACAATTACGGCTGTTACTAGGTTCCTGTGTTTATAGAATATGTGGAATTTTGAGGAGACTGACATGATCTCATGTTTCAATGGACAAAAAGCCTGAAAGCTAATTAAACCCGAAGTTTGAGCATAACCAAGCTGTCTTGACAGCTTTTTCCCTGTGTTCACTACTACTGAAGCCTTAAGGGCTCCGTTAAGCTGGAGAGCAACAGTGTCTCAAGGTACTTACTGACGTAAACATTGTAAACTCATTGCAAACCTGCAGGAAGTTTCTGAGGTTCTTCAATGATAGAGCTCAATTTAAAGCAAAATACTTTAAAGGAAAAATTTTTAAAAAATAAAACGTACATCAATTTCATTCAGAAAAGTACTCTAAGATAATTAGCTTTTGAGTGGATAATAGAAGTTTTGGGTACTTGTTATATGAATATTCTTTCCATTAATCTGCTGCAGTTGAATTTTTGGCTGAAAATACAGTAACCATGATTAAATCATTTGAAATTTCTCATGAGTGTATTATTAACATTTCTAGTCCTATTAGCCAGTTACTTGTCATTTAGTCTTGACATTTCAACAAATTAAGAAACACTGGCTCTTACGACATCAAGAAAATTTCCACTCAAAATCGTAAATTTTCATCTGGTTAAAATATTACCATTTTGGGCAAAGGAATTAGTGTGGTGGCACTGCCACCTGCCTTGCAACCTCAAGGTCATGAGTTTGATCCATGGCACCACAAAAAACCACCACAAAGGAAAAAACCAGTTTGAGGATTGGGTTCTGACAAAGAGGATTGAGCATATCTCAATAAAAACACTTGTCTAGGCACAGCAGGTGTATTCATATGAATGACTTGAGTTTACAAGGATTTAATTTTCTTTCGACTTGTGATTTCACACATCTTGAATTTAAGGGTTTAAGTTCATACATCATTTTATTTCTTGGCTTGCTTAATCTGAGCTTTTGACCTTCAGATGATCCTGGACTGAGGTTTAGGGCTTGTAGAAACCTGAAATAGCAAGCTTTCCCTGTTTTCAGCTTAATCATTGAAAGCTGTTCTCTGTAACTTCAGGGTTTATGAAGCACGTGCCTGGCACATTTTAGAAATTAGCGATTTTTTTTTTTTTTTGAGACAGGGTCTCGCTTTGTAGTTCAGGCTGGCCCTGAGCTCACTATGGAGCCCAGGCCAGCCGCCACGAACTCAGCAATCCTCTTGTCTCTGCCTCCCATGTGCTGGGATTACAGGCATGAGCCACCACACCCGGCATTGTGGTATGGTGTTGATTGTTGGTGGGCGTGAGTCTCCACGCCCAGCATTAGCCCAGCATTATATGTGGTTTCCGATTATATGTGGTTTCCGGGGATCGAACTCAGGACCTTGCGCTTGCGAGGCAGGCACCGGAACCACTGAGCTAACCCTCCAGCCCAGAACTTAGCGGTTTTTTAAAGGCCTCTCTGTTACATGTACAATAATCCACTTCTTAGGCATAGTTATTCTGCAGCTGCAAAGCTAGAAATCCTCAAGAGTTCTCTTGTTCTATTCTCCACGTCCTAATTTTCCTTCTGCACCTTAGTCCTAAGTTTAGCAAGTTCTTCTTCTAAACTTCTAATATGTTCCTTCAGGATAGCCTTGTCTTGCTGGGCTTTCTGATTGGCTTGACTTCGTGCTTCTTCAATCTTCCTTTCATACCACTTTTCCATCTGGGTAGAAACAGCTTCAAAAAAATACTGGGTAAGCTCCAGGGCTTGAGAGGTGTCTCGGACAGGAGGGGTAGTCTGCTCGTTGCCTGCTGCTGGCTGTCCACAGGTGCCACTGGGCTGCTGGGCCCGATGCCTTGTCTGCCCACTCTTCCCAGACTTCTTGGTTTGAGTGCCTCTGTTGACACTTGGCCCAGCCTGCTGGTCACATTTGCCTACTTCATTCAAGAGCAACTGGGCTGTCTGGACCTTGACGTTCCTCAATCGGGAGCCTGTACAGTCTGAGGAGGGCAGCTCTTGCTGGAGTCCGTGGGTAGCAGTACTGATGGGGGCCTTTTCCTTGGGCCTGACCACTTGTGAAGAACTGTCAGAGGCCACTGCAGGGCCCGCAGTCATTACTGATTGATCCATACCTGGTTTCAGAAGGAAAACAGACATCAGAGCCAACCCATGTTCAAAACCAGGTGGAGGGAGGTAGCATGTGTTTGAGAATCCTGGGGATCCTGTAAAACACCAGCATATCCTCTTTGGTTTTCCTCACCTTTCGTCCCTCCCATTTTGTCTCCCAAGATTATCATTTTGGCTCATCAGGACTTTCATGGATTCTGTATTAGTCACACTGGTCACATCTAAGCCACGTAATTTGCGAGGCTTTCCTTTAGCCTGTTTCAAGGATACCTTAAAAGGCTCTAGATCTCATTTCCTGACATGGAAGGATGATATTGCTCAACATGTGTCTCAAAACAAGAGTAGATATCTATAGGAAAACAATCCCATTCTAATTTCTGTAAGATCTGTGGGCTAATTTCTTGTCTGAAGCTCCATTTTGGAAAGTGGCCCTATTCCATACACCCAAAGCTGCATAAGCCCCATGACTAGTCTTACCATGAAAACTCTGCCAGGATGTTTCCCAGTGTTGACCCAAATAAGATACAACTTATTTCCAGAAATGGATGTGATAACACAAAACATTTTATATATCCAGGTGCTCCAATGAGCTTAGTTATCAAGTCCTCAAAATTATCACCATTAAGACAGACACAGTGGCAAACACAGGTAGCACTCTGAGAGGTTGAGGCCAGAGGGTCACAAGTTTGAGCCCCACCTGGGCAACTCAGTGACTTAATGAGATACTGTCTCAAACGAAACAAAAGGGGTCTGGGGATATAGTTCACTGCAAAAATCCTGGGTTCAGTCCCAGTACCAATAAAAGAAATAACATTTGGTGTAGCCACTAGTGGTGAATACAAGGTGCTTTGCTTGAAGTACATCTTCTTTGGTACCTGGGGTAAGTTTAACACATGAACTACTGTTTAATGAGGCTTTGTGTAATTGGACAAAAAGAGCCAATCAAGGAGAGAAGAATGGGGGAGAGTGCACAGTAGGCGAGGAAGAAAGCCCTGCTGAGGGGACAGATGGTCATTCATCACCCTTCTCTTCGTGTCCACTCCAATGCAGGCAGGCACTGTACCTGATGCACTATTAGTGTTGATCAACCCTTTTATTCTTTCATTTAAAAATGTTTGAGCACTTAAATGACATACTTTATTACTGTATAGGAACTGAATATGCAGTTGTGATTAAACGTGGTCCATTTCCCTCTAGGGCTCACTCCAAAATGCAGCACTTCCACAGCTCTGGCCTTCAGAGGCCAAGGAGAATAAGACCTGGGACTGCATTGCCTTCAAGCACAGAAGCTCCCTCCAAACATGTGTTACCTGTAGATGATTCACAAGTAGATGGTGTGGATTTAGCCCGGGAGGCCCGAGAGTCCCCAGAAAGCTTCAGCTCTAGATTTTGAATCTTCAACATGCACCAAGTTTTTAACTCATCCACTAAGGACATCTAAAAATAAGTAATTAGTACACACAAAATATCAAGTGAACATAATATATGGATTATGAGTTAAAATATTAAGGAAATTTTTAATTATGATAAGTGGATCAACCATTCACCCACAAGCAAGACTAGCACTCACACTACGCGCTACCTATTATCTTCAGTAAGTGGCTTAGTACCACCTTAAACTCAAACGTCCCAATCTTCTAAACCAAACATTTTTGGCCGCCTAGAAGCATATATTCTCACATGCTCAGAAACACTCCCTGTCTTCTGTTCCTGAGTAAATTCCTTCAGGGCGGGATCCATGTGTTGTTCAGTAACAGTGTAGGGGCCAATGATTGCCCAATACATGGCATTAACTCAGGATGGGATGACTTTTTCCCCAACACTCTATCTCCACCTACTGTCACCATGTTCAGCAACACACACAGACCCAGCTGTAGGTTCTCTGCTGTGAAGTTCATTTGGGGCTCATAGAAATAAGTGCAAATGCTTTTGGGAATCTCAGCCTAAGCATGTTCAGGTCTGAATCAGGCCTAAGCATGTTCAGTGGCAGGTCTGAATCTTCTAACTCATTGGACACACGGTACATCCTAAGTGAAAACTGCCAACTGTTGGCTTTTACCTGTCGCTTCTCTCCTTCATGCTGCTCAGCATCTGAGTGCTGCTGCAGGCGGTTCAGACACTCTGTCCTCTCTGCCGAGAGCCGCTCAACCATCAGCTTGTCCAGGACACGTATCTAGGAGTGAAAGGGGAACAGAGTGCACATCGAGGTGATGTAGGGACAGGCCTTGGTCTCTCTGCTCATGAGGACAGGATCCAGGTATTCAGAATAGAGTCCACAAACACACAAGCAGAGCAACTTCTCACTGTTTCTATGTGGTGTTCGTGGAACCCTAACTTCAGAATTCCTGAGCACATTTCTGGAATGCCAGTGTTCTTACTTTTTCTCATTTGTTGAAGTCTTAATGAATTTAAGACTACAGAGACACAGTCAATATACAACTTGAACAATGCAGACCTTGTAGGCACACATGAATGTTATTTTAAAGACTATTAGGAAAAGCCAACTCTAAAATATGGACCTACTGCCTTAATCTACCCTTACTCATACATTTATACAAATGAACAGATACCCAAGGGGTAGTGAAACAAGCAGAATATTCAGTGAGCAGATAATTTGGGGGCTGTGTTAAAAAGTACTCCAAGCATGTGTAAAAGGAGTATGGGAAGATTGCTTTACACAGCAAGTGACTGTCATTTTTTAGTCACATCTTTCTGACCCTTCTGGAGACCTAACACTTGCTCTGTCAGAGTCCAAACAAGAGCCTACAACTACCATTAGCAGAAGCCAGGCCATGGTGGCTCATTGGTCAGTTCCTCTCCTCTTGGCAAGGTAATACAGTAGGGCTTTCCACACACAAAAGTTGGGAAGTTTTTAAAAAAGAAACGCTAGTTCTGGGGTTATGGGGAGCACCTTCTGTCTCCTTAGTCTCCGTATTAGTGAACTGTCCTATCACTGTCTCCTAGACCTGCCTATTCCCGTTTCCTCATCCTCTTCTTTTGGAGGCAACTGCCAAGAGCAGTTGTGTGTATAAAGGCTTTGTTCAGGGTTACAGTGGACTTACACTTAGGCCAGAGTTTTGTGCCTGCCACTTGGAAGGAGGACTGATCTTTATACCCTTCACCTTCTTTGAACTAAAAGGAGGCCCTTGGGAACCTAGTGTCAGTCTAAAGTAGCCCCTAAAGTAGCCCTTTACGAGTGAGCCTAGCTAAAACTGCCTTCACAAACCTATTAAAACCCTAAGATTTTTTCTTTTTGGTACCAAGAATTGAACTCAGGACTTTGTGCTTCCATGGTAGGTGCAGTACCACTTGAACTAAATCCCCCACCTATTATAGCCCTAAGATTTTTGAAACAGGCTTTCCACAAAATGTAAACACCTAATACACATAAAAATGTTCAACTTTACTAGTAAATAAGAACATAAAATCTAAACAATAAAATATCCTTAATTTAACCAAAAAAAATTTTTTTAAAACATGGTAAGACTAGGGACCAGAGATTTAGCTCAGTGGTTCTGGCACCTGTCTAGCAAGGGCAAGGTCCCTGGTTCAATCCCAGTAACCACATAGAACAATACTAGGCATGGTGACTCACTCCCACCAGCAATCAGTACCACACACCACAGTGCTGGGCGTGGTGGCTCAAACCTGTAATCCCAGCACTGGGGAGGCACAGGCAGGAGGACTGCTGAGTTTCAGGCTTGCCTGGACTACACAGGGAGCTCAGAGCCAGCCTGAACTACAAAGTGAGACCCTGTCTCAAAAAAAAAAAAAAAGAAAACATGGTAATACTAAATGATGGTAAAAATTTGAGATAGAAATTTAGACATTACTAGGGAATATAAATTCATATAGATTTCTATTAAGTGGCCAACATTTATCAAGAGCCTTGAACATTATCTTTGGATTCATTTCTCCTAATTCTGTGCAAAATCCCAATTCAATTATCCTATCTGAGAAGTAGTCAGAAGTTTATGCACATAGATATGCATCATCATATCATTTATGAAAGTGAAAAAAGTATAAAAACTATATTTATATGCTAGAATATTATGGATATAAGGACATGAAAAAATGCTTTCGACAGAAATGAAAAAAGCAGGAAACAAAACACTGTTCCTCTATAGGTAAGAACAGTACACTGTCTTTGAAAACCACACTAGTTTTACATGTCTAAGGTTTATTGCTACATGAAAAAGCAAGCTGTCAAAAAGCCAGCAAGTTTCCCTTTCTGATTAAAAGTGAGCATTATGGAGCATACAATCTATGTTATCTGCTATAGGTGATGGAAAGGTTCTTACAATGTCATTAAGATGTGTATTTTTGGTTTTTATAATGCACATGTATTGTTTTGCACATTTCTGTATTTTTTACTGAGATATCTTACAAAGTATGGTTGAAAAATAGGATGTATGTTTAAATAAAGTTATTGTAGTAAAAGACACATCGCCACTAGTCCCCCTTAAAATGTTCCCCTTCACTTCAAACACTATCATCCCATGATTCTTGCCACTTCATGAAGCAGCAGTTCTGAAAGTCTTTCACAAGTGTCTTTAGTTGCGCTGTTGTGGCTATCTTGATGGGTAATATTATAGATAGTATAATCTTTCTAAGAGAAAGTATAAATTATTAGCTGCACTGTCATGACTGTCTCAATGTCCTGAATTAATTAAAAATGTTTACCTTTCATGATTATTTTGTTTGTTTGGGTTTTGTTTTTTTGTTTGTTTGGTTTGTTTTTGTTTTTGTTTTTGAGACAGGGTCTCGCTTTGTAGTTCAAGCTGGCCCTGAGCTCACTATGTAGTCCAGGCAAACCTCAAACTCAGCAATCCTCCTGCCTCTGTCTTCCCGTGCTAGGATTATAGGCAATGAGCCACCACACCCCGCACTGTGGTATGTGATACTGATTGCTGGTGGGCATGAGTCACCACATCCAGTATTATTATATGTGGTTTCCGGGGATTGAACCAGGGACCTTGCGCTTGTTGGGAAGGCAATGGAACCACTGAGCTAAATCTCTTGCCCTGGTTTGTTTTTGTTTCAAGACAGGGTCTTGCTATACAGTTCAGGCTAGCCTTGAACCACTGTGTAACCTAGGCAGGCCTTGAATTCATGGCGATCCTCCTGACTCTGCCTCCCATGTGCTGGGATTACAGGCATGCACCAGTGTCTCTGGGTTTTTTAATGATCATTTTAATTTTGAGGAAGAGCCAGAAGTTGCACAGTGCCAGGTCTGGTGAATGAGACAGATTAAAACATATTATAGTGTTCTTACAAGCCTGTCTTATTGGACTGGACTCATTAGTTGTATTCACTGAATTTTGATCATATCTTGTAAAGATGCACACAAAAGACTACCTCCAGAATTGCCTCAGAAAGTAGCAAGAATGATAGAAAAAGTGTGTTTGAAGTGAGAGAGAGGTTTTTTTTTTTTTTGCTTTTTGAGACAGGGTCTCGCTTTGTACTTCAGGCTGGCCCTGAGCTCACTATGGTGCCCAGGCAAGCCGCTGCGAACTCAGCAATACTCCTGTCTCTGCCAAGAGAGAGTATTTTGAGGGAGATTAATGGGAGTTTGTCTTTTATTGTAATAATTTTTAAAACTTTGAACATTTGATCATCCCTTGTACTAACTGCAAAGCTATGTGATCAAACTTCATGTCATTAATAATGACACATCCTGATATTACACACTTGAGGATGTAAGGCAATTTGAAGTTTATATCATTATAAGGTAGTCTTACCAGAGTAGTGGAACCTAAACAGTCATCTAGTCCAGGTCTCAATACTTTAACACACACCCTCATCACCTGGATGTCTTGTTAAAATACAAGTTGATAGAGGGGGCCAGGGATTTAGCTCAAGTGATACAGTGCATGCTTTGGAAGCACAAGGGCCTGAGTTTGATCCTCAATACCGCACACACACACACACACACACACACACACACACAAAGTTGATAGACTCTAGCTCAGAATTTTAGCTGGATAAATGTGCTTCAGTTCAGACTTTACTAAGTGATGTTTGGAAAACTGGCTATCGACATGCAGAAGACTGCATCTAGGTGCTATCTCACACAATGAACTAAACTAAAATCAAAATGGATCAAAGAACTGTTAAAATCCAATCAACCTGCTAGAGAATAAAATAGGTAAAAATCCAGGAGGCGTAAGCAAGGACTTTCTGAAGAGAATCTCAAATGCATAGGAAATAGTACCAAGAATCAACAAGTGGAACTGTATCAAGTTAAAAAGCACCTTCACAGCAAAAGAAACAACCAGTGTAAAAAGCCAACCTACAGATTATATAAAGAATATCTAGACAATATAAAGTACTTAAAAAAACAGACCTACCAAAATAAAATATTCAATCAAAAAATGGGCAAGTGAAATGAATGGATACTTACTTCTTCAGAACAAGAAATATAAATGGCCAATAAATATATGAGAAAATGTTCAACAACACTGGCAATTAGAGAAATGTGAATTAAAATGATAACTTGGATTTCATCTTACCTTAGAACAAATAGCTGCCATCAGGAAATCAAGGAAGTGCTGGTGAAATTGCAAGGAATGTAAGCTGGTACTATTGAAATCAGTATGGAGATTGCTCAAGAAGCTAACAATAGAAATTGCATGCAACCCAGATAGTCCTTTTCTATTTTATATTATAGTAACAGTGCATATCCATGTTTCTATCAGCACAACTCATAATATCTCAATCTTGGAAGCAGCCTATATGTCTATAACATATGAATGGATAATGAAAATGTGGTATTTACACCATGGAGCACTACTCTGCCATAAACGAGTCATTTGTAGGAAAATGGATGCACCCGAGACCATATGTTAAGTGTAGTAAATCAGGCACACAAGTTTAAATATCACATAATTTCTCTTGTAAGAGAAATCCAAATATAAGTACAGGATTATAGGATGCAGGGAAATAGATCTTTCTCAAATGGGAAGGGGATCAAGAGATAACGGAGGGCACAGCTAGAGAATGAAAAAAGACTGAGATGTGTTATGTGCATTACCAGCTCCCCAAAAGAAATGTAAACATATATTGCAAACATGAACTAATAAAAAATAAATAGATTCAATTCAATAGATCTGGAAAGAGGCCCAAGCAGGTGATTCCCCAGACTCCAAAGTCACAAGAAGATCTGCTAAGTCCAGTGATTACACTTTGAGGACATTGCTCTAGACTTAACTTTCAGTTTACAGAAATAGAAAGGAACAATTAAAATAAGACCATGAAGAAACTATCAGACAAATGTAGAGTATAGAACAGCACATATATAACTGTTGACATAAAAGAGTTAACATTATGGACAGAAAAACAAGGAAGAAGGAACTGAACCATTCCAGATTAAGAAAGTCCAAAGACTTGGGAGAGAGATTTAGCTCAGTGGTTCTGGCACCTGCCTAGCAAGAGTGGCAAGGTCCTGAATTTGGCCAAGTTGACCACATACAACAATGCTGGGCATGGTGACTCACGCCCACCAGCAATCAGTACCACATAGCACAATGCCAGGCTGGGGCTCACACCTGTAATCCCAGCACTCGGGAGGCAGAGGCAGGAGGATTGCTGAGTTCAAGGCTTGCCTGAGCTACATAGTGGGCTCAGGACCAGCCTGAACAAAGGAAAGGGGAGAGGAGGAGAGACTTAACAGGCAATATGCAAAAAATCTTTACTGTGCCTTGGCTGGGATTACAAACAAACCTAGTTACAAAAAAAAAAAAAAACCCACATGGAGGAGAACAGCTGAGAGAATCTGAATGTGGACTAGATACTACACAATTATTTTAATTTCTCAGGTGTGATAAGGATGGGTAATGAAAGAGAAAATATTCTTAATCAATGTACTCTGAATTCTTGGGAGATATTATATCAGGACAAGGTGCACCTAAATCTCACTCAGTTCAAGAGGAAAGAAGTGTGGAAGTGAGAGACAAAGCAAACATAGCAACATATTATGAATTGGTTGAAGCTCGGTGAGGGTGAGCAGCCATCATTTTGTTCTTTCAATTTTTCCATGTATTTGACAGTTTTCCAAATGAAAAGCTGAGAAAAAAACCAACAATGTGATTATTCTAATTTTGTGTGCAACCAGAGAAGTGTGTAGAGCACGCTGACATGTAAAAAGACCATAAAAACCTCAAATATTTGGGTATTTTTCATCACAATGGGCTTATGGGTGATTTATTTTCCTTATAGTTTTTACCATTTTAAAGGCTCTAAAATGTATCACTTGTATACTCAAAAGCAATTTAAGTCTCTTTTTAAAAATTCTGAATAAATGTAAAATTGCATAAATGGTTTCTCCCTGACAGCTACTGTACATTCTCAGGGCAGAGGGAATGCTAAGGCCACTCCCCTCTCTCTGGGGGCGAGGTGAGAGGTGCTATGGATGGATCCTCATGCATGTCACACAAATGCTCTACATTTGAGCTACAGTCCCAAAGTCTCTGATCTCATTTGCTGCAGAACCCAAGGTAGTCAGGAGGCCAGAATGCTCACTTACTTGGTGCTGGGTCTTATTTTCCATATGCCCCAGCTTTGTGTTCATCTTATCCTGAACTGATCCCAGCTCGGCTTTTATCTCCTCCACAGTTGCCTCCAACTGATTCTCCAGCTTGTTGATTAGAGGTTCACATCGACAGCCATTTATTGGTGCCTAAGAGGGAAATCAAAAAGCAATCAGACTCTCCCCTTCATTCTTTCAACAAATGTGTTGAGCACCCACCATGTGCCAGGCAGAATATCAGGGAGATACAGGTGATGGAGGAGATAGGTTCTCTTGGGACAGTCCTACAGCCTGAGCTTTGGACCCAGTGGGCACCAAGAAGACTTCAGAGTAAGCCGTGGTCCCTCCGTCTTCAAGCTGCTTTATCCCCTAAGTCACCTAAGGATGGCGAGAAAGGTGAGGCTCCATAGCTGAGCTCCATCTACTGGGTCTTAAGTGCCGACTAGGCCAAGGCCTGAGGTGCCTGCCAGCCCTCCAGTAGAGCCCCCAGCAGCCTGGCTGGTGGGCTCTGTCCCCTTCCTGACTGGCTCCAGTGGTACCTGCATCACTTTGCCATCCTTGCCCCGGTACAGCGTGTACAGCTGGTATGCTCTGAACTCATGAGGCGGTGGTGGGGACAAGCACCGATGCCTGCTCTTCTTTTTAGGGTGATGATGAGTGTGCGAGTCCTTCTGGGGTGCAGGCTGTTGGTCTGCTGGTGGGGTGAGGTCAGACAATGCTGACACCTGTGAGGGAGAGAGTGCCGGCAACCCTGAACCTCCTAACAACCACAAGTGTGACACCTGGCCAGTGGTTCCTGTCTCCTCCGTCTGTAAAATAACCCCACGCCCTCACCCACCACACTGGCACGCCCCCCTCCCCTTTGGTTAGCCAGGTTTAAATTCTATTTCTGCGTGCTGGTGCCAAACCAGTCAGCAGGTGAGAGGGCTTCTCAACCAATGGGCAGGACCAGCCAGGACGCTCCACCCATCTCCCTGCCCAGCTGCTGTCACGTGCCTCCTGACCTTGGGCCTTGACTTTCTCCTCCTGTTAGCCTTTCCTCTGGGCTCTGGGGAGGCAGACAGAAAATCCTCTCTGACTCCTTCTTTTCTGACCACCGCCTGTTCACTGCTGGGGGTGTCTCCTGCAGAGACACTTCCCTAAAAGAAAGAGCCCAGAAACTGTTCCACCTGCTCTTTCTTCCTGCATCCTTGCACGACTCCATACAGTGAGACCAATGCATTTTTTTACCAGTGACAAACTTCAGACACAGGGGACACTGCATGAGGGTCTTAACATATAATGCTTTTTCTGTTTGGCTAAACAATTGGCTCTTGTCAGGTCTCAAGTGAAATATAGTCTCAGATCTAAGACTAGAATTTCAGGAACCTATTATATACAATAATGCATTAGATTTTTGGTCTTTTGCATTTTAACAAAATATAACCTTTCTTTCTTTCTTTGAATTTGGGACCCCACAATTTACGACAGAGTAAAATTACTCAGAAATGACAAAAAGAATTTGTGGGCCAGAGATGTAGCTCTGTGGTGCTGTGCTGGCCTGGCAAGCACAAGATCCTGAGTTTCATCCCTGGTAGCAGGAAAAAAAAAAAAGAAAGAAAGAAAGAAAAAGGGTAATTTTTCTCATTCTTGTGAGAACTTTCACAATTTAATAGGTATAATTCACATATAGGAACTTAGAGTCATGACACCTTAGCCCTGGAAATGGATGAGAGGCTTTTAAAAGAAGTAACAGACAGAAGAGCAAGTGCTTGGTGGTAACATCTGATATGGCAGAAGTCATCTTGATGTCCTTCCTTCCTCCTGAGTGAGGCTCGAAAGAGTATGCACACTCCTCTGAGGAAGCCGCCCATACCAGCTGTTCACTCGTCAAACCCAGAATGCTGGGCCCCACCCGGAGCTGCTCATCCCTTGGGTGTGAGAGGCCCGAGAACCCGCATTTGTGACAAGGTCCCAGGTAACACGGACACTACGCCTGGGGAACCAGCGCTTTGCACAGTCAGGGGCACAGTGTCAGAGGCAGCGCTGCCCTAGGGCAGAGACAAAGGTGGCAGGGATGGGTTAGACATCCCCATCCAGGAAGCTGGACAGACGTGGGCAGCACACACATGGCACAGGGCCCGGGACCCTGCAGAGCAGAGGGAGGACACGGGGCAGAAGGAGAAGACTGGCAACAATGTGAGGAGCACCTGGGGGAAGGAGAGGCCGAGGGGGAAGGAGAGGCCGAGGGGGCAGGAGGGCGGGGGAGCCGGTGGAAAAGCCAGGGCACTGGGCATGGGCAACCGTGGTCGGGCGGCAGGAGGACCCCACCTTGCTTTGTGCTACCTCCTCTCTTGGTACAGACTGCGCCCTCCTCTCCTCTTTGAGCCTCTCTCTCCTTTTCCTCAGGCTTCGCCCACGACTGAAGCGCAAGACCTATGGGAGGCAAAGGGTGTCATTACAGACCACCGGTAGGTGCAGCACTGGTGGGAAAGCTTTATCCCTGGGCCTGGCGCTCTGACCTTCGGAATGGCAGATGCATGGAGGAGACCAAGTGTTCACAGGAAATGGGTGATTCTCCACCCACTGTGCCTCTTAGGTCGTGTGCTGGGTGCTACAGAGACCCAGCGATGGGTAGGATACTGTCCCCAACCTGAGGATGTTTAGGTCCTATGATGGTAACAGGAACACGGGCATGTATGTGTTGGGCCAGGAAAGCCAAGTAAGTGTACCCAAGGAACACCACTCATCAAAATTCAAATTCAAATGGTGCCCCCGGTGTTGTGTGAAGTGACAGCCCAGTGCCAGGCAGTCTTGACCTTGGTAAACTGGACCAGAACTGGCCCATCAGATTTTTCCTTTGTTAAACTGCATGCAAGTCATATACATGGTCCAAAACTTACTGACGTGCATCCTTGAGCCACTGTACCCACTGTGGCTTCCAAAAGGAATGTAGTCTGCCCATACAATGACGTGACCTCTCTCTGCTCTACCTGCTCCAATGAAAAGTGGCGAGGTGGGCATAGTGGTGTACGCCTGTACTCAGGATTCTGGGGCAGGAGGATCACTACATGGTCAAGGACACTCTGAGCCACATAATGAGTTCAAGGCCAGCCTGAACTACATATTAAAACCCTGTTTTTTTTTTAAATGTAAAATTAGGGAATTGTTGGGATTAATCAAGAGCAGAAGTAGATGGGCATCACTGCCAGGTACCTCCCCATCCACCTTAAGTTGCTTAACCTACAGGGGATATTCAACCACACAGCACAGACCTTTCACCTGGTGGAATGCTTCAATATCTGCCTATGGTATTTAAGAACATAAAAGGATTCTTAGACTAAAAGAGTGCAGGCCACTGCTCTCCGCCATCTTGATGCTATATTCAGACCCATTCAGAAGTCAGATCTGATGAAATCCTAGTTCTCATCACTCACCTGATTTTTGGACTTTTAGAAAAGAACAGTCCAAAAAGCTGCCTGCAATTCACTCTTAGACCACGTGTGAATTATGCTAGTCAAATATGACAACACATAGAGGTCTCCAAACAAAAAATAATCATGAGAAAAATTCCCTTCATTTACCAGTGAAATAACTTGATGTGATTTATTCTTCTCAGAGAACTGTGCCATCTACCAAGCGGAATACTATCAATCTTTTCCAGCCCGCAGAAGTCAGGGAACACTGGTCTGGAAGGCTAAGAAAGAAGCTTCCTCTTAGGGTTATTATGGCCATTTCAAGTCCTTGTTAACTGAGGAACTGAGGCCAGGGGATTTCCCTTGACAGATAAAACAGTAAGACTGCTTCCGTAGCCACAGACTGTCAGAACAATGTGCATAAAACTTTATACATATTCTAAGGTTCTTCTCTGTGTTTCAAGTAACACAGCATTTACAATTATGTATGAAACTTTCATATTAATGTGTCATCTATTTTATTTGCTCTTCAGTACTGTCCAAGAAAAACATTCATTCATTCATTCATTTATTGAGACAGGGTCTCCCTTTGTAGTTCAGGCTGGCTCTGAGCTCACTATGTAGCCCAGGCAAGCCTCAAACTCAGCAATCCTCCTGTCTCTGCCTCCCGAGTGCTGGGTTTACAGGCATTAGCCACCACGCCCTGCCAAGAAAAACTTTTTAAATATAAACACAAAAGGCAAGTGGCACCGGGAAATGGCAAAGCTGTTTGTCCAGTAAGTGAAGATCCTTGGGCTCTAACAGACACATGGCAGGTAGATTAAAGACACATCAGTCTTCGTGTGTTCAAGGACTTTTCCATCCACACAAGATTGATGATCTTCATATGGGTGAGGATGGGCTTGCTGTCCATCCAACTGCTAAATGCTGAAATGCCACACAAATGTGACAGATTCTGGCATCTGGTAGCATTTTGTATTGTGTGCCTGTCCACATGCATGTGTGTTGCAGAGGACTGAACCCAGGGCCTCACACATGTTAGGCAAGGTTCTGCTACTGAGCTCAACCCTCAGCCCCACTCTATCCATGTGAATCCATGATCCAGTATTTTTCCTTCTGGATCTTCACATGTGATTCAATTGATAGTTCTCTGTATAATCAAAAAACCTAAAAGAGCTGGAATACTCCACTTCCAGAAGGTTCTCATACCTCTTATCAGGAGTCTTTGGATCTTCAGAAACCACAAGGACCAGTCCATGCTTAAAAAAATCAATCAGTTTTGCAAAAGACAAAAATCTTAATGATTCCAAACAGTGCTAGCCATGTTAGGTATGTTTTTAAACATTTAAAAATAAAGACTACAAAAATCCTACCCTAGGCCAGAATTCAGAATATTCTTTTGATTCCTCAAGATTTTGCTGCTGGCTAATGACTTCACAGCATCAATAGTGTTTCTAGTATTGCAATATGGAACACCTCCAATCTGTGAATAACCTAAATGCCCAATATTAAGTAAATACTTAATATTGTTAATAATAAAAAGGAACATAATGCTTCCATCATAATGAATGATAATAAAACACTGAAGAATATTGTCCCATTATAATCAGGATGAAAGGGAAAATACAACACAGTACAAATAATGCAGACCGAATTATAGAAAAACAACCTGTGGGAGATAATATGAAGACACAAAAGTTATTTCAGAATGCTGGTATTTTGAATAGGTCATAAATTATTACTACATTTATTGTTACTTAGTTTATTTCAACCTCAATTCAAATAATACACCAGGCACTATTTTTTATGAGGATCAAAATACCATTGTTCCATAAAAAAAGAAAGAATATGCTGTACTTATCTGCCACGGTGGGTGTTTACTACTTTGTCTGTGCAGAGTGGACCTTTCCCTCCCGAAATGCTTCTCATTGCAAAGGCCCTGTCCAGTTTGTTCAGGACTGGCATCTGCCCCTCCTCTTCAATTATGATCATCTCTATCATGTTTTACACTGGAGCGACTTCCCTGGCTGAAGCTGGGAAACTACTGTCTAGGAAGCTAGTAGTGAGTTATCAAACAGCAGGGAGAAAATGATGCCCACATGCAAAGAGTGGACTCAAAGTCTTTGGTCCAGTCATGAGGGAGGCCCACGAGATTCCTACATTTTCCAGTGCCTGGCTAAGCCCATCATCAATTAATGACTGTTCATCTGGCAGTTTGCATCCAGAGAAGTCACAACAAGTTTGATGCCACACACTCAATACAATGAATGGCAGGTACAGTAAATCCTACCTGGGGAGCTTTAGTGAGGAGAAGAGCGACTTCTGGGTTGTTGTGGGAGCGGGCAGTCTCCAGCGGAGTCTGGCCTGCCTAAGGAAGGGCAAAGGGGGACAGGTGAGAGAGGGACACCAGCCCTGCCATGAACAGCTCTTACCTGGAGCAGGCCGGCCCACTCTGAGCACAACCAGCACCTGCCTGTGGTCAGCCACACAACGGCCATGCTCTTTACCTCACATCTAGTCACACTTGAGCACATGCTAATTAACACTTCTCAGCCACAGAGGGCAAGAAATGCTTTAGAGGGCAAAGGTCCAGGGCACTGCCCACCAGGAAAAGCTTCCTAGGAAAAGAAAGGAGAGAAGGCAGAAATCCGAATGATCAAGGAAGAATGCTCCTGCTGAGGACACCACAAAGTCATCCTAAAACCCATGTAGCGATGAATCTGCTCGGGGAAAAAGCTATGATCATAATGCAGGTGTTAGCTAAGCCAAAAACCCAAGGGCTTCAGTAGAACACACTGGATTCTTGGGTCTGTAAGAAGTTAGGTGATACAACACACCCTGTCTAGGAGGGGTATGAAGGTCTTTAGAAGCCACGTGCAACTCAACTTACATTATTCGCAATGGTCCCATCTGCTCCAGCTTCCAATAGGATTTTAACCACTTTCTTGTGATTTAGGGCAGCAGCAACATGAAGGGCTGTGTCTCCAGCCTGAAATTCAAAAGAACGTCTGTTAAATCCCATCTAATCTCACTCTTCGCCCCTGTACCCTTTCATCTGTGGCCAAGGGAAGCTCTCCAAAGTCAAAATGAGATTTTCCTTACACACACCTTAAGCCCTTGGTTAAAGTGCTGTGTGGGTTCTACTTAAAGAGATCTTGGCCAGCTGAGCCATATCACATTCTGACTGAGGATTCCAGAAGTCACAGAACAAGATTAAATGCAGAGGCCAAGTTGTGCTGGGCTTGGTTTCTGAGGATGGTGGGGGCCAAAGCATCACAGAGGCAGGACGATGGGCAGAAAGCCAGAGGCCCATGGTAGGCTTCTCATCTTGGAGTTCTGGACACTGTCTCTATCCAGAGAGGTCAGAGAGCAACTTGGCTTATCAGGGCTGGTAGTGAGCAGAAGTACAGAACAGACTGGGGTGCAGCCCAGCTCTCAGTATACACAGGGCTCTAATGGGGCTCCGGAGCTATATATATCCACCTGCAGCCTCTGGGTGGTCTTTCTTTCGGCAGAGATACCAGCAATCAGGGTGCATTTAAGCACATTTGTATATTTTCTTTATACAGAAAGTTTTTGCAGAAAACTCCAAAAGGAGAAAAATAACCCAGTTGCAACTTAGGCCAATTCCAAATGCTGTAATTTTTCAAACAATATGATGTCAATAAATCAGACACAGGGGAAGTGAAATATTCATTCTCTTCCCTGCCAGGTGATAAGGCAAAGAGCGTTGAGTCTTTTTTTCACAGGCTGCATGAAAATGCAGCCACCTCTGTAAGTAGTGGCAAAAAACAATTCTTAGCTGTGTGAACTGGGGAGAAGGCTCCATGGAAGTGGTTTCCAGTCTTGGTTGCGTATTGGAACCCACTACAGAGTTTTAAAAAACACTGATGACAGGCTTCTCTGCCCAGACCTGATCCTACTGAGCTGGGTGTGAGGGTTTCTTTAAAGGCTCTTGGCAACTGTAAGAATCCACATGAGCCAGGGATTTAGCTCAGTGGTTCTGGCACCTGCCTAGCAAACACAAGGTCCCAAATTCACTCCTGGTAACCACATACAATACCAGACATGGTGACTCATGCCCACCAGCAATCAGTACCACACACCATATTGCTGGGTGTGGTGTCTCATACCTATAATCCCAGCATTCAGGAGGCAGAGGCAGGAGGATTGCTGTGAGTTCAAGGCTAGCCTGAGCTACATAGTGAGCTCAGGGCCAGCCTGAACCACAAAGTGAGATCCTGTCTCAAACAAAAGAAAACAAAACAAATAAAAAACTAAGAATCCACTACCAAAGGTACAGAAGGCAGGCTTGACTATTAGGTCAGTGAGGAGCTTTCTGAAAAAAAAAAAAAAATACTATTTCTTAGACCATAGTAGGCCAGAGATGTGGGCTCTTTGAAACTGGGCTGGGATGTAGGAATGGTATGTTTGTTCCCCTGTTGATTATCATAAACATTCAGGATCAAAACACTATTAGAGGGTATATGTAATCTGAACCACTATTTAATTTTTAAATGTATTTCAGATGTATGCACCCAAACTCAGATAAGTGAAATAACACATAACATAGTTATTAATAAATACCAAGAATCTATTTCTTTTGTTTATATATCTGCTGAGAAACTTCTATCTCTCCAGCGAAGACTATAAGGATCAAAGTTCCTTTTTAAATCCCCATAATACAGATACAGATTATGTACCCAGTTTTACAGAAATGAGAGCATATAGCATCTCAAATAAAAGTGGCAGTAGTAAGCCACTTCCTTATGGATTTCTTTTTTTTGGAGATAGGGTCTCGCTTTTTAGTTCAGGCTGGCCCTGAGCTCACTATGTAGCCCAGGCAAGCCTCAAAATTAGCAATCCTCCTGTCTCTGCCTCCCAAGTGCTGGGATTACAGGCGTGAGCCACCACGCCTGGCACTGTGGTATGTAGTATTGATTGCGGTGGGCATGAGTCACCACGCCCAGCATTGTTTTATGTGGTTACCGGGATGGAACTCAGGACCTTGCACTTACAAGGCAGGTGCCGGAACCACTGAGCTAAATCTCTGGCCCTGGATTTCATTTTTAAATGTTCTCTTTTTTTTGGTGGTGGTGGCACTGGGTATCAAATTCAGGGCCTTGTGTTTCCATGGTAGGCATGGTACCACTTGAGCTAAATCCCCAGCCCTGGATTTCCTTTTTAAAATCATATTATAAACAAAACTCACAATAAGATCCCCCCACTTCACAAATGTCCAGAATGCAAATATGGTGATATGAACAGGAACGATAAAGATATGTTCTCTTAGGAGTGCAGAAAGCCAAGGCCATTAGACCTCAGTGGGAAAACCACCTGTGGAGACCAAGATAGGTCAGAGAGCAACATTTCCCAGCAGCCTCTGCACCTGCTGGAGCTAACACAGCTGTCCGGTAGCCTTATGTAACGGTACTGTCACAATGAAGAGGATTCATGCACTGACCTGGTTCTTTTCATGGACAGAACAGAAAGCACTGAGGAGGAGCCTAATGATGGACAAGTGATTATAGCGTGCAGCAACGTGCAAACAGGTGTCGCCTGCCTGCAGACAGAAATCAAACTGTAAGCGGTTAGCAGTTACAAAACAAAACAAAACAAAAATAAAATAAAAATATCATTTTAAAGCTGGCAGCTTACTGTATCATCTTTAAGGAATGTTAACAGGATTATAAGCAACTCTTAACACAGAAGCTGCGCTCCAAGACTTGCAGGCCTGTGCTGCTGATTGCTGTCTGCACTCCTCATCCTCCACTTGCAAAGAACCACCATGTGGTCAACAGAACCTCTCCTTTCATGTTTATGAAACTGGACACCTGGTCTTCACGAGACCCTGAGAAGAGCTCAGACAGGTGGGTAAGGATCCACGGGCCTAGCCTCCTCAACTGCCCCAAAGATCTGGTGTGAAATGAAGTATACCCAATGGCACTCCTTCGGAAACAAACCTTTCTGGGCACAGAGCTGCCATGGCTAGTAGGTCTGTACCTGTAAAGTATTCTGGACTGCTGATGCCCAAGTAGTCACCAGCAGCAAAAAAGGGCATTCAGGAAAACTTAGGATTCTTCCGTAGTGGGCACCAATCCAACTCCCAGAGATACAACAACCAAAGTGGAGGCAAAGCTGTAATGTTCTCCAGTGTTTTCACTTTAACTGTCTGGAGAATGTCAGCCGGTCAGCACAACCCTGAGCCCTGGACTAAGGAAGAGCCAAGCTCAAAGCTGAGACTCGGAGCATTCGAGATCTGCCTCAGACCAATCTGTCCCCAGCGGGACAGCTCCAGCTAAGGCACTGCTAAGAGAAGCCTCAGAGCCTCTTGCCAATGCATCAGACTCATACACAGGCATGACACTTCTTTGTGGCAGGAGGAAGAGGGACACTGGAGATCTTTCCGATCAGCTCAGCAGGACACCTCAGTAACTGACAGGACCTGTCCTGTGTGCAGGCCGGATAGGGAGCGTCACAGGCCTCCCAACTGGCATCGCTCTGAGTTTGCTCCAAGTACAATACCATATAGGACGAGATCATCTTCAAGTAGTTAGGGGTTTTTTAGACTGTCTGGGCCAGATATATACTAGATAAAAACAAGCTAAAGGCGAGGAGCAAAGAGAGAAGGACTTAAACAATAAAGGAAGCGTTTAGAGACAGACCACAAATACTAGAATTACTTCTCGATTTCTAGATGCTGGTACTCAAGGATGCCTTTGGGTTTATCTTCCAAGAGGGACACAAAGAAATAGCACAAAGAAGTTAGCTTGTTCACCCACGTTATTTTTGAGGTCGGCACGGGAGCCACCCAGCAGGAGGATGCGCACGCTCTGGGAGTGGTTGTTCTGGCAGGCCAGGTGCAAGGCCGTGTTTCCTGCCTTGGAGAGAGGCAGAGAGGGGAGCACATGTTAGCGACATGCTTCCACACAGACCTGCATACCTTGCCGGGGAACGGTCCTCACTCGGGGGAGTCAGTGTTCAGCGCTCCACCGCCTCTTGGGGGACCAGTGGGGAAACAGTGAATGTGGAAATACAAACAGGCAGAGGAGAGCTGGGCATGTAGCTCAGTGGTGCTGCTGCCTGCCACACAGTGAGACAAAATACCACACACACACACACACACGCACACACAAGGCAGGAGAGTCCCATGTCACAAATTTTGGTTGCAAGTTCTAACTCTGTCTCTTCCTAGTTGAAAGGCACCGGCAAGACTCTTCAAACACACAGCCTCAATTCCTTACCTGGAGAGGGAGATTGAGCCTTATCACTAACTCAGCATCTCAGATGGCATTTTAGGAACATAAAAGGCAGTAGCACCTGCACACAGCTGTGAGTCCCTCTTCAAGATCACTTCCTGCCCAGCAGGGAACTAGCTGCAGCTACCATGTGCTGCTATCAATGGTGGAGTAAAAAAAAAAAGGCAAACAGACCACTTTCTGAAAGTGCTGGCTAACAGTAACTTGTAAGCAATTATCATATTGGTTTTGTTTTGAGACAGGGTCTCCCTATGTAGCCCAGGCTGGCCTTGAACTCCCATCAATCCTGTCTCAGCCTCTCGAGTCTGTCATTACAGGTGGGTTCCACTATGCCTGGCTTTTGTGTTTTTCTTGAAACATCAAAAACTGAACAATGAACAAGGTTACCCTGCCTCACAGGCAACACTATAAATGCAACTGTAGCTGTCGCTTCCCACACAGAGACCCTGCTGCTCTTTTGGACTCTCCTTGTAACATACTACCTCACAATGACAACCAAGGGGCAGAACGCTGCCCACACTGCATGATGCAAACACAATTTTGTGCTTCTATGGAAACTGGGTCTCCAAGGCTCCAGATAACCTCTAGAGAGGCAGCAAAAGCAGGACACACATCAGGAGCCCCGGTATCCTCCAGGAGTGCTGTGGACCCAGGAGACTAAATGTGCAATCTCAGACCAGCTCAGGTGGCAGCTGCAGCAGCTGCGTGGGCACAGAGCCTTGGAGGGGCCTGCCGCCTGTCTCTCCCTCACCTAGTTTATTTCCCTCTGGATCTCACAACACTGTCTGCCAAAACTCCAGGATGTGATTCTGGACCTTTTGAAAAAAGAAATTACCGAGACAGATACAGACAGATGAGGCTGTCCATCATGCACTTACTTCCCCAGTACTAACCTGAGCTCTTACCATCCTGGATAGACCTTTGCTGTTATGGGAGGGAACATGGGAGATTCCGAACCAGGAGGTTTAGTGAGTGAGTCTCAGCTCCTGGCTGCACATTACAAAGTCACCTGGGTTGTGCCTAGGAAAGGCCCTGCACGGCTCCCACCGTCTGGGAACTCCGAGTTACTTGTCCCAGGCTGACTTGGTGCTTGCTGATATTCTAGGCAAACCAGGACAGTCAGCTGGACAAGAATTTTTTGTTGTTTAAAGTTCCCCCCAAAAATCTAAGGTGCGGCTATGTACAGAGACACTGCTAATTTTCTTAATTTTCAACAAAGAAGAATCTGCCTACATTTTAAATGCTTTGCTCCCTACTGGTTTCAATGCAGTCAATTAAATAGTTGCTGAATAAATGAGAAAAATAAGATAGATCAAGGAACTTTAAAATATACACCAAAGTTTATTTTGCCAATAACAAAATATCAATCATGTGGAAAAAATTCGATCAAGACAATTTACCTTGTGAATTTACCTTGTGTACATCTCCAGTGGAGTATTAACTGCCAATAAAAAGTGCTGAGCCATCCACACATGTAACCACACAGAACTGCAAACACATCGCACAAAGTGAGACAAGTAGGACACAGAAGGCTATGTGTTCTGTGATTCCATTTACGTTACATTTTCCAAAAGGCAGATCTGTGGTTGCCAGGGGCTGGGATTGGATTTGGGGGGCCTTGCCACCAAAGGGTACAGAGGAACTTTCTGGGCTGGTGTCGAAACTCAAGTAATATAGTTCATAACTAAAAAATGAACTCAAGAGCTGGGGATTGAGCTCAGTGGCATAGCGCCTGCCTGGCAAGCATGAGGTCTTGAGTTCAATCCCTGGTACCAAGAAAAAATAGTGACCTATAGTAGATAAGTGTAGTAGATATTTTTGCTACCTTGAGTAATAGGTATTGATTTCCTGACAGCGGCTGCTTTATTTATTAAGGAGGATCTTTCTAGAATTCTCTGTCTAGTGCAGAATATAAAAGCCTTTCTTCTGGGATGGCAGCAAGAACCGTATCAGTACTTCCAAAGGCCCTGCCACTTCATCTGCAGAGAAAACTTGTGGCTTTCCACAATTCTGTTGAGCCCTCTGTGGAATGGAAGGTAATGTAGTGAATCAGACAGGTTAGGGCTACTTTGTGGCCCTAAATGTGTCACAAATTACACATGTTAGTCAGAGTCAACTGGCTCCCAGCTTAGTCTTTTTTATCCTGAACTGGGGCCATGTATTTCTCACAACTGGGATCAAAAGACAGCATGATTATATGCCAACTTACATTCCAGACCCATGTACCAGTTTGAGAAAAATGGAGCAGCCACCAGCTTGCCAAGCAGTGAGCCAGGCACACACCTTGCTTCTTTCCCTCAAGCTTTTGACCCATGAGGGAACCATGAACATGTGACCAGTGGACAGTAGCATAAAGCTAGGTGCAGTGTCAAGATAGAGCTACAGGAAATGGTCTGTTGGGCCTTCTGGGAGAGAGAGGCTAGGGTCTAGTTTGGAGGTCTCCATGCAGAGAAAGGAAAAGCTATTCCTAAAGGAGCATGCAACTGGAGGGGATGCCGGGCCCCAGTGACAGCACAGGAGACACAGGATGGCCAGAGGGCAGCAAGAGGCTGGGGAGCTCCACTGGAAGCTTTGAGCAAAGAAGAGCAGGATGGAAAAGCACTAGATGTGGGCTACTCAAGAGGCTGCAAGATTTCTGAGATGATCCAGGGCTGTCTAGCTATGAACATGGAAAGAGGGGCAGATGGGAGACATTAAAGGAACATCTTATAGTGTGATAAATGGCCAGAGAGGGGAGACATGAAAATGAAGGAGATAAAACACTTGTCTGTCCCTATCTCCTTGAGGACAATGATAGCTTGCTTCTCAACACTAATAAACCTCTGGAAAAGCAGGGACAACTGGAGATTTCAAAAGAGATTAAAGCCACTGAAGCAGTTTCTCTTGTTCCTCATAGAGGCTATTTTCTCTGAAGCATTTACAGCTCTCATTTTAATTTTTTACAGGAGGTGAGCCCTATAGAAACAGAAATCTACACTGATTGAGTCTATTTCTGAAAGGTTGGTTCATATTAGATCTCTTGCTTGATAATGCTGTGGAAGGTCTTGCCTGGAGACATGTATACAGGATCTTAGGCTAAAGAAACTGCGTATCGGATCCTATTTGGACATGAAGATATACATATAACCAGTATGTTTGAGGGAGGCTACTTAATGGTGCCCAAAGTCTCTATGCCGCTGTTACCCACCGCAGCCCAGCACATTGGATTCATCACTACTGCACTGCTAGGTGAGGCCACCACCCTGTGACACCAACCACACAAATGCACTGTGGGAAAACCTGGGGCCTTCAGAATCCTTGCCACAGACCCAGCCTGGCCACCCTGCACTGAACAGAGGACAAGCCCTTTTATGATTTCCTCTTACCACTATTGCAAATGTCTCAAGAGTACTCATAATGTTTTATTTAACCTTTAAAATAAACTCTCAATTTGTAAAAAAAAAAAATCAGTTGCTTCTGGAAACTTTGAAAAAGGTACAAAGTAAAGACAAAAATAGAAATAAGCCTCAATTCCCATAGGTAACCATATTAAAATTTTGATAATATTCTAGACTTAAACCTTTTAATGTATATAAGTTCATATGAAGCATTGGGACATGGAGAATATATGACTTTGTACCCATCTGTCATGTTCTTTCACAAGAGCATGATTTTGAAAACAATAACTTTATTGACATTAATTTGCTCTATTATATAAGTGGATAAGAACTTTATGCTCCTCTTTCCACATTTTAGAAACAATTATAATTATCACTCTCATAAACATCCTTCAGGGTATATTGTGACCAACATATTTTGTTGCTCTTGTATGAAAAGGTCCTAGGCAGTTAGTTACTAGGTAAAAAGATAGAATCTTGTTCTTCTTTTCCTTTTCCTGATGTTAGGGATCAAACACAGGATATGTATGCTAGGCAAGTGCTACCACTCAGCTTCACCCTCAGCCCATGAGAGCCATTTTTAGTTCTTGATTTATTTTGTCAAATTGCCTCTCAGAGGCTGGTGCTCCTGTCACTGTCCCAGCAGCTTCTGAGGGTGCCCACTTCGCTGCACTCTTGCTACTCTGGGGTCTTAGTATTTTAAAGCTCTGCTGGTATTTTTAATTCAGCTATCTCTTGCTGTATTTTACTAGATCCAGTGATGGGAATAGTAACCAGGCAGTTCCCAGCAGCAGTCGAGGCTCTCACGTCAGCCAGGGCCAGGCTTGTTCCTGTCCTGGAACATCAATCTGTTCCGCCTTCTCTGCACAGGGCTCTCTGCACCCCTCGGAGCCACCACTGTGACAATGGGCAAAGACTCTTCCAGAGTGGGAAACGTAGATGCCTCACGTGTGAGGGCGGAGTCCTAGCACCTGCCGGGCCTCACCTTGTTCCTGGCGAGCACATTGGCTCCTGCCTTAACGAGCAGCTTGGCCGACTGGCTGAAACCATGCCAGGACGCTTCATGCAGGGCAGTGTTCCCGTCCTGAGGGGCAGAGGAAGGAAGTACATTACCACGACCAAGTTCTCATCGTCAACCTACCACACAGGGTTTGCCCTGAACACCACAGGGCCTTCATCCACTTGGGTTTTCCTCTGAACCACAGAACACAGGAAAGGATTTGGGTGGCCGCTGTCTGCATTCTCCTGAAATGGTTCTTAAGGATCACTGTAGGTGCACTGTAGAGAAATGAATTCAGTTGTACAACAGGTGCCTTAAGCTTAAATAGCTCTGGGAATCTATTGAGAAAGGCCCTTGGACCCATCCACACCTCCTGTCTAACAAAGGGATGAGCTCAGGAGGCATATGTCCCCTCCTCCCCACCCCTGCTGCTCCCTGGGGTCTGCTCTGCCCTGACACTGGAGAGAACCCAGCAAAGATGGGGGAAGAGCTCTGCTTCATAAATTCCAGGGTCCTCATACAAAGGTGCCTTTCCTATTTCCTATGCTGTTTTGCTTTGTTTTAACCAAAATATCACCCAGTTTATTCTTCAAGCCCTACAAAAAAATAGGCAACAAGGCAACAGTGATTTGTAAGTTTAATGAATAAGTGTCCTACATATGTGGTTTTAAATAAAAAAAATTAGTAAACATGGGTTGTATTTGCTTAATCTATGACTGAAAAAAGAGAAATATCTTTAAATGTAATGAACTGAGTGGGGCATAGCCAGGAATGCAGGGGTGACAAGGAGGAGGAGAGAGGAGGGGGTGGCAGGGGCCCCATGTGGTCCCGGGCCGGGGTGCAGGGCACTTAGCAAGGTACATTCATCTCCAAATACATTCAGGCTCTGGCTGAGACTTGTACTCAATCACATCTGTGTCCCTAGAAATATGCCCAAAGAGACAAAGTCTAATCTAGCTAATGTCTACACACAAAGAAAGGTCTGGGGTCCCAGAGACCAGGAAGCAGGGCAGTACTAGGAGTGTTTGGTGGTGTGTGGCCTGTCCTGGATGCAGGAACAGAAGCAGAAGGGGACGGGAGGCATGAAACTGCACAGGGCACAGCTCCGGGGGCCGGAAGGAGCTGTGTGCAGAGGTGAGGAGGCTCATGGAGCTGCACACTTACCATCCGGGTGCTTTTCTGCATGTATAGTACCCTTAAAAGAAAAGTTGGTGGTGAGGGGAGGAAGCAGAGATAAATTACACTTATTCAAGGACTGCTTTTAAATTGTTTGATTATTTAAAAACACATATCAATATATATCATTGGCATTTCTTAAAGAATGCAGACTTAAGCTTTTTTTTTTTCCTGTAAATGGTTAAAGAAATTAACTTGCTTTCTTATTAAAAAAAAAAAAAAAGAAAAGGACACAATGTCTGAAGGCACAGGTTCTGCCACCTCTGCCAGGTGATGACTTCTAGATTGCTTTCCCTTCTGCTGCTTGGATTCATGGGGCTGTTACTGGTGCCACACAACAGAGTGAGAAGTTTTTTAATAGACACAACTGGTTGGGATACCAGACACCCATATTTCAGAAGAAATGGGGACCGATCTCACCTTGTTAAACCATGACTGCTACGGCAGGATAATGTCTTGATTACTCAGAAGTGACCAAAGCTGAGTCCTCAGGAGCCCTTGCCCTGGGGAGTAAGCACCGACCCCCACTCACCTTGTCCTGTCTGTCCAGGGCGCAGCCCTCCTGGATGAGCGCCGCAATGACTTCGGTGTTCCCCACCACCGTGGCCCGGTGCAAGGCAGTCTGGTCTCCCTGCAAAGTGACAGAGGGGGACAGCAGTCAGCTCTCCCACCATGCCCACTCTCTCCTCCACTCACATACCAGGACATTTTCCATCCCCATGTGGAGTACACTGGTCACTTGCAGACGATCTTGGTCACCTCGAGCACCTTGTGGTCTGGTTAGTGGCCAATGCATCCTGCAGAGCAGTGTAATTCTCTGAAATCATGAGTAAGAAAAGCCCTCAGCTTCAGAATGAAGTTCATACATACCCTGTCCTACCCGGAGACACGACTGCCGCATGTATAGAGAGTAGGTCTGGGAACTGGGTTGTGTGTGTGATACAGTTACACAAGATTCCTGTATTCCTTACCCCTCGGCCCCAAGATCCCAGCTCACGGAGGAACTGCTTTCCCATTGTAGTTAGCAATGCTCATGCTTTAATGACAAGTGTATAATTTGTTCACTAATTTGCACTAGCCACGAGCAACACAGGAGTGTGCCTGTTTCCTGGGAGACTGCGGTGACTGTGCTCGATCACTGCATCCTCACTGATTTATGTTGCATTGGGATCTCCTTTCCATGTCATCAGATTTCTGGGATTGCCAACCAGTTTTCTCCTTCAGGAGCTGAAGGGAACTTGACTCTTTCCCCTAATTGCAGCGGAGAGAAGGATGAAACACTCCCAGAGGTAAGAAGATTAAGACTGTAACAAGAGAGTTCCAAGTCTCTTAGAGCACATTTTTATCTCTGACATGTACTCAGGAAGTCAAGTCAGGGCAAATCAAGGCAAGCCTGTGGCACAGGTGCGAAAGAAGAGAAGGGTCAACAGTGTGGAAACTCTCTGGGGAAAGGGAAGAGAACGCAGGAAGAGGTCAGGAGACCTGGGCTGGGAACAGCTTTAGGAAACATCTGTCACCCTGGCGGCCATCAGATCTTATCCATAAAAGTGGAGCCTGGGGATCCCAAACAGACTTCTCTTTCCATTTTGGATTCTATGATTTGGTCGGTATGATTTATATAAGCAAATTTTCCTGATAGAACATAAAGAGACAAAGAACACACTCCAACACACCCCTGGTCTCCAGCCAACTCTTTAAAAAGAAGGACACACTACAACTACAAATAGCCTTAATAAAATGCAAATTCAATTTACTAATCTACTTGGGGTTTATAACTGACAATATATATCAAAAGCATCTAATCTGAAAAAATTGCTACAGAGAAGGATGGTAGTGCTGGTTGCACAAAAAAGTACTTGAAAATAGTCATGGTGCAGATATGAAGGTGATCTGCCTGTGACATGTGCCACTTCACTGATAGCCAGGATGGATTCGGCTCATCTGGCTGGCTGGGCGGTGTCCCCTTCCTCCCTCACACTCCATGTGCACCCCTGTCCCTCTCGAAGCTGCACACTCAGTAAAAGAGGACAAGCTGGTAGAGGAGGGCCGTTTCCACAGTCGGGGTATAAAAGTAGCTTTGCTCTCCTGCTAGAACCTCTAAGCAAGCTCGCAGAAACAGTCAGGATGGGGCGGGGGATTTAGCTCTGTGGTTCCAGTGTTTGCCTAGCAAGTGCAAGGTCCCAGGTTTGATCCTCAGGAACCACATACCACAATGCCAGGCGTGGTGCCTATAATCCCAGCACTTGGGAGGCAGAGGCAGGAGGATTGCTGTGAGTTCAAGGCTTGCCTGGGCTACATAGTGAGCTCAGGGACAGCCTGAACTACAAAGTGAAACCCTGTCTCAAAAAAAAAAAAAAAAAAAAAAAAAAAAAAGAAAGGAGACGGGCGTGGTGTCTCACACCTGTAATCCCAGCACTCGGGAGGCAGAGACAGGAAGATTGCTGAGTTTAAGGCTTGCCTGGGCCCCACAGTGAACTCAAGAGCCAGCCCGAACTACAAAGCGAGACCCTGTCTCAAAAAAAAAAAAAAAAAAGGATGGTATATCTTGTATTACACATATTTTACCACAGTAAAAATCTATTCAATCCTAGTTAAAATGCAAATTTGTTTTCCTAAAAATAAAAAGTCTTCCTTTATGAATCCATAAGGGGAAGTGATTTTTTCCTTATATTTTAATATCTTACAACTTTTAATATTTAACACAAAGTCTCTGCCTAAGCCAATGTCTCCAAGAGTTTTACCAAGCCTGTTTACCAGCAGGCTTATTGTTTGTTTTAATGTTTAAGTCTCGTATCCACTGTGAGTTTAGTTTTGTGCATGGTTAAAGAGATAGGTCTAGCTTTAGCTTTTGGCAGGCTAAAGCCCAGTTTTTCCAGCAACATTTGTTAAAGAGGCTGTCTTTCTTCCATTGGGGATGTTTGGCTCCTTTGTCAAAGATAAGGTGGCTTAGTGTATCTGGAGTTGTTTCTGGGTCTTCTAATCTATTCCACTGGTCCTCGGGTCTGTTACTTTGCCAG
>PVIC010005134.1:0-59377 GCA_004025085.1 Thryonomys swinderianus
CCCCGACCCCGCTTTCTTGAACAGCGTCTATCTCGGCTGCTCGGCCATTTCCTTAATTAGATGCTTGGCCTCTTGGTTTTGGATTTTTCCTTTTCCAGGATGGATTCACGTCAGTTTAACCTGGAAACACCTTAATGCAGCTCCTGCAGCCCACGTCGTGGTCGACGCGAATCACGCACTCGTGCCCTGTAGCATAAGGACTGAGGCCCGCTTGGGCAGTAACTTGCAGAGGGTGCCCACGGTGCTGCCAGGGCAGCCGGCACCACTGTCCCCGTCAGGGATGAAGCGCCGCTCCGTGGCCTCTGGGACGCTGTGTCTGCGGCCCGCCCTTCACGGCCTCTCTGGGCCCACACGCCGGCTGCTGACAGAGTCCACCTTCGTTGGTTTCAGCACTGCAGCACGGAGGGACGGGCTGTAGCTTAGAGGAGTCTAGACGCCAGCGACTCCTCCGCCTTCCCTTGGGCACCGGCGAGACCGGCCGCGATCACTGCACCTCCACACCAAGCGCGTGACCGGGGCTCCGGGCTGGCCAGGCTCCTCCTCTTCGCTTGAGACCTCCCTGCCTCCACCCAGAGACGGTGCTTGCTTTGCTCTGTGAGAATGTTTTCTCTTAGCTCCAACAGCAGAGCAAATGTTCTTCACCATTTTTCTAAATACAGTAGATTTCTTTTGGCCTTTCTGTGACGTGCGTGCTGCCTATTGAAGGCTAGGCAGGCACTTGGGTGGGGTGGGCGTCGTGTGGAGAGGGACTTCGTGAGGTGCGGCGCTGGCTGCTCAGTGGAGAGGAGTATGAGAGCGAGTGGTGAAAGGAATGCTGTGTTAATGGGGATTCTTTTTTTTTTTTTTTGAGACAGGGTCTCGCTTTGTAGTTCAGGCTGGCTCGGAGCTCACTATGGAGCCCAGGCAAGCCTTGAACTCAGTAGTCCTCCTGCCTCTGCCTCCCGAGTGCTGGGATGACAGGCCGGAGCCACCACGCCTGGCACTGTGGTGCGTGGTACTGATGGCTGGTGGCCGTGAGTCATCAGTTTTATGAATTCTGTGATGTTTCAGATCCTGGAGTCAGAAACAGGCTCTGGCGGCCTTTGCCAGCGCTTGGCTCCTCTGCCTCCAGGTTCTGAGAATGTGGCAAACTCAGTGCTGCACATTTCGGCTTCTTGCTCAGATGCTGTGTCCAGCAGAGTGTTTAAAAAACTGCTATGTCCATGCAGGGCGCACAGTAAGAACATTAAACAGCCTGCAGGACGCGTACCGTCGGTGGGAGTCAGTCAGTCATGTGTGTGTTTTTTCCCTTAGGTTCATTTTCCAGACACTGAAAGAGCAGAATGGCTAAATAAGGTAAGATTAGAATATTCGAAATACCAGCGATCAGTGGGAATTAGAGGATGAAAGACCATCTTTCCATATTGGGACTTGGGCAGCTAGCAGCTGAACCCTGCTGAGATGGCAGCAGGCTGGACTCTGCTCTCCAGAGTGTGGTTGTAAGTGAAGGCTGATTCCTTCTGGAGGAAGCTGATGGTTGACACTGTGTGCCTCCTGGGTAGAGTGTACTCAGACGTCGTTTGTAGTAATCAGAAGTGGGAATCTGGAAACATTGGGAAAGGGAAATAAGTCCCCAAAAGCCTAGCAATCTCTGTCATGTGTTTTAAGATACATTTTTGGGTCAGTGCAGCTCGAATTGCATCTCTTTTACCTAGTATTTTGTGGATCGCTGTGGCTGTGTAGTGAGTACTACCCTAGGAAAGGATCACCCCACAGACCTGGAACTTAGTCTGGCTTTGGAAAAATCCATGAGGCTGGGAATGTAACTTAGTGGTGTAATGCATATGTCCAAAACCCCAGCGGGATCCATCCTCAGTGCCGGAAAAAAAATTCATAGATAATTACTGAGCTTTATAAAGTTTAAGGTTTTCGGCAGTGAGCTGCAACTCCAGGATGTTTAGTGATCGTTAGTTCTGCTGATAAGGTTATACAGAATATCTACCCAAAATAATTAATTCCTGTGATATATTGGCTATTAGCCAGTAACAAGTTCTAATACCTTTTTAAAGTTTACATGGAACTCTGAAGTGTGCTTTTTTTTGTCAAAAGACCACTTCCCTCTTCTATTTTTCAAACTAAAATTCTGAAAAACTACATGCTTCTAATTATCGTGATGTATCAAGTATATTATATGTTGTAATGTTTACCTTGGGTTCTTTTTCCTTCCAGACTGTAAAGCACATGTGGCCTTTCATTTGCCAATTTATAGAGAAGCTGTTTCGAGAGACCATAGAGCCAGCTGTGCGGGGAGCCAACGCCCACCTGAGCACCTTCAGCTTCTCGAAGGTGGACATGGGCCCGCAGGTGAGCTCCCCTCTGTGTCCCGACTTGCGCCAGGACTTGTGCGGTAGGATTCCTGGCAGAGCGCGGGACGCTTGGAATTCCGCGTTGGGGAGGAAACCGCCCAGCGGGAGGCCGACGCCCCAGTGGTGCAGCCCCCCCAAGCCTCTCCCGCTGCCGGCTCCGAGGCTGTGTCCTCGCCGAGCCATCGGGCCGGCTCAGCCTTCACGCGTGACTTGTGTTCAGTGCTGCCTGCTGCCCCACATTCTTCTGATAGAATGGCCTTTTTCAGATGTACAGTCTATCCTGCTAGAGAGTCTGAGATGTGACTTCATACTAAAAGGGTAGTCGTTGACAAAGAACTTCCTATGTTTTCCTCTCCCGATGATAAAAACAATAGCCAGGGACCCTGATGTTGGGTAGTTGCATCGCATAGGTGATAGATTTTATTCACAAGATCATGTCATATATAAAAAGGAAGCTTTGAGTTGCCAGTATCACTTATAATGAAAGCCTCAGGATGTTACTTAGTAACTTCCCATTTTCTAAAGTCAGTCCTTAGAAGAGGTACCGATAGTTCAGGGTAACAGTGTGTTACGTGACTAGTAAAAACACAGCATCTGTACCCACTTTCTGTAGCCCAAAGTACAGATGGCACGTAGGCACCCCCTGTGGGCCAGCTCAGGCTGTGGTGGTGGACCCGAGCCCTGTCCAGCGGGAGCCCTTCCTGCCGTGGGCACCTCCCCGTCCATGCTGGTTTCCTCCGGGAGCCACTCCACGTGCAGTCTGTCTCGCGAGGACTCGGCTGTGCTCTGGCTGGAGTGTGCCGCCGGTGCCCTTAGCTTGAAGGCCTTCAGCCAGGGTGGGAGCGTGCTCCTGGGTCTCAGGCTCAGTGCTCACTGAGGTGTCCGGAACTTCCTGGCCCATGGGAAATAGATGCCATTGTTACGTGTGTCTTACAGGTGAGGAAACCCAGGAAAAGGGTCAGGGATAGTGCTGAAAGTGAAACAGCAGAATTTAATTCCTAGTCTCTGAGGCTGAAGCTTGTTCTTATCCCTTCTGTGCTATGTTATAAGGTCGATCAGTTGGTTCATTGGTTGGCTTTTTTAACATCCTTGTATTTTAAAATAAGTTACTTCTTGTTTCAGCCCCTTAGGGTCAATGGGGTCAAGGTCTACACTGAAAATGTAGACAAAAGACAAATTATTCTGGACCTTCAGGTTAGGTAAGTTTTTTATTTGTGTTATATTTGTATCAATCATGCTTAGTGTCTGTTATCGGTACCTATAAGGTAAAAGATATAATTATGTTTTTTATCTGCCAGCTGTTACAGTTTGACTATATTCTTCCTGGAGATCCAAATTTTATATATCTCTGGCTCTCAATTCATAATAGCCTAGACAATTACCATTGAGAAAACATATGCAATAAAAGAAATTGAATACAAGAGATTATAAATTAGTCAGTATCTGACTATTGATATAAAAACCTTCAGTAAAATACTAATTCAGCAGTGTATTAAAAGGATTATATACCACTACGAAGTAGGATTTATCCCCAGAGTGTGTGGATGCTTCAACATGCCGGCAGGCATTTAAAAAAATCTAACAATAGAAAGATACTCACCTCAATAAAGACTACATATGAAAAATTGTATAGCATATGTTATACTTGATAATGGAAAATTGAAATTCCTCAAAGATCAGGAAAAAAGGCAGAGGTGTTTGCTTTCACCACATCTATTCATCATAACCAAAGCAATTAGATAAGAGTCGTCCACATTGGAAAGGAAGAACCAAAGTCATCTGTGTTTGTAGATGACATGATCTTATACGTAGAAAACCATAAAGATCCTCCACACAGAAACTGTTAGAACAAAGAACTTGGACACAGAGTTAGCACACAAAAATCAATTGCACATCTGTACATTAATAGTGAAAATCCAAAAGAGGAAGTTAAGAAAAAGAATTCTTTTATGATAGAATCAAAAAGAATAAAATACTTTGGAATAAACAATTTAGGAAATGAAGGACTTATACAATGAAATCTATTTTCAGAATTGCTTAGAGAAGTTAAAGAGCAAGCCAAGGGTGATGGAACACACCTGTAATCCCAGCATTTGGGAGGCAGAGGCAGGAGGATTGCTGTGAGTTTGAGGCCATCCTGGAGTACATCATAAGTTCCGAGCCAGTCTGAACACAAAGTGAGACCCTGTCTCAAAAAAAAAAAGTTAAAGAGTGTAGATGTAAAGAGAAGGATACTCCATATTCATTGACTGAAAACTTAATACTACTGAAATGGTAATGCTGCCCAAAGCAGTCTACAGATCACTATGTAGCTCAGGCAAGCCTCAAACTCAGCAGTCCTCCTGCCTCTGCCTCCCGAGTGCTGGGATGACGGGCGTGAGCACTACGCCTGGCACTGTGGTGTGTGGTACTGATTGCTGGTGGGTGTGAGTCACCACGCCCGGTATTGTTGTATGTGGTTACCAGGGATCAAACTAGGAACTTTGTGTTGCAAGGCAGGTGTGCAAACCACTGAGCTACATCCCCCGCCTGAAATCATAAATCTTAAGGGATTAATATTCAGAAGACATAGATAAGTCTTAAAACTCAACAACAAAAAAGCCGTCCTCAGAAATCAGCATAAGCCCTGAATAGTCATTTTCCAGAGCTATATGACTAATAAGCATGTGAAAAGATATTTAGCATCCTAATTATTAGGAAAACACAAAATTACAGGAAGATACTACCTCATACTCATTAGGTTGGCTACTATTTAAAAAAACAAATTAACAAGTGCTGATGAGGATGTGGAGAAGCTGGAACTCTTGAGCACTATTGGCAGGACGGGGCAAACTTGGCACTTCTTCAAGACCTGAAGAATATAATGACCAAATTAGTCCATTTGCGTCTCCCAAGCGGAGAGTCAGAGACAGTGGTCGCGCTGAACAGAGCTTTATTTTGGCTTTCTGGGCGCCGTTTAAGATTGGGCCTTGTGCTGCGCCAGGTCACGAAGGTGGGGGGAATAGGCGCAGGGTGCGCAGCGCGGTGCTGTGTCCTCCGCCCCCGCGCCCCAGGCGCCCCCTGGCGGCCCGCCTCGGGCGCCGGCCCTGGGGAGCCGCGTTCGGACCGGTCTCGACTGTGCGCGCTCGAGAGCCCAGGCAGAGGCAGAGGCAGAGGCGTGGACGCACAGCTGTGCGCCGGCGCGGTTTGCGGCCTCGGCGGGGAGCGCTGAGCCTCGGTGCAGCCGCCCGGGAGGAGGCGCAGAGCCTCGGTGCCCCGCCCCCGCCTCCCCAGGACGGGGAGCGCAGCGCGGAGAGGCGGCGGCCGCGCCCAGGAGCTGCCCGAAGCCGAAGCCGGCAGGAGAGGCGGTGCCGCACACCTGGTCGGAGAGGCGCGGGCGTTAGTGTTTCCTGGTGTGGAGGGTCGGTGTGAGAATCCTAGACGTGAGTGCTGGCCGTGACTGCACCACATGATGGATGCATTTAATGCCGCTCAGTTTTATTCTTAAAAATGGTAAATTTTGTGTTATTTTAACACAGTTTTTTTTAATTGTGGAAAAGAAATCAGGATGTACCTAACAGAGTAAAGATGAATTTATTTCTTGTCTTCATTCTTGTTTGAACTCACTGAAGCCTTCCTGCATTCTGTGTGAGGCCTGATAGTTTTTTGTCACTGTAAATAATACCTAAGAAGAACACCTAGAAGGAGGTTGTTTTGGCTCAGAGCTTCAGAGGCTTCAGTCATGGCCGCTTGGCCCCCTTGCCTCTGGGCTCGGCCGAGCAGTACGTCCAGCCAGCAGCTTGTACGTGTGGAGGACTTAACTGCTCAGCTTCTGGCTGGAAGAGAAGGAAAGGGCTGGGCTCCTGACACCCCGTCAGAGGCGCCCCGGAACCCGGCTCCCGGCCGCAGGGCCCTGTCTTGAAGGTCCCACTGCCTCCCAGTAGAACCGGAGGCTAAGAATGGAGCCATGCCGTTTTCATCAGCACAGTAAGAGAAGCCCCTTGTGTCTGAGGTCAAGCTGCATCCTGGAAGGCTGTCCACAAAGCTGATGATCACATTCATTGGGAAGGGAACTTCTATTTGGTACCCCAGCGCCTAGTGAGCATTCCATCCACGTTGTCTAAATATTTGATAAATCACTTAATTGATGCCCTTTTGAAGGTGCAGTCAGCAACATTTGCATTCTGGGGTGTGTGTGTGTGTGTGTGTGTGTGTGTGTGTGTGTGTTTGTGTTCCAGACAAGGGCCTTTAGTGCACTGGCTGTGGAGACGGGGAAGGAGACATTTAAAAGACTTAGGAAATAAAGTGATCATATGTAGATGAAGGAAAGGAAAAGTCATTGGCAAGTTTCTCACTAGGTAGACAGTAATTCTCAATGAGAAGAACTCTAGGTATGGCTTTGACAGCAGGACAATAAATACTGGAAGAATTTCATCCCAGATCCCTTCTGTTACTGTTTTGCTCATCTGCCTGGACACTCCCTGACCAGCGTTCATCCAACTCCACAATCGTGCCAGGCAGGAGTGTGATGCCCTGCTTCCAGGAGCCAAGGGTAAGGGTCAAACATACACCATCTCATGCAGACCTATGTGGCATCTCATGTTCACATTAAAAGTAGATGCAAACTTCACATTCGGTTTCATAGTAGATCCATGTTCATCTCCTGTTCATGTTTGAAGTGACTTAATCCTGTGTAAAGCTGAGACCCTCAACAGACACATTTTTTTTCCAACCTTTTACGTCAGAGCCTTGGAACAACTTAGCAAGAGTTTTCATGATTGAGGAGAAAGGATAATGAAATGTACTGGTAGCAGAATGAAATACAACCATTTTATGTGTTAAGTAGAACATAGGATTCATAACTGCCTTCCATCAAAATTCAGTTCACATTGTTACATTTCTTTTTGAAAAACGGACATTTTTTCTTAATAAAACTTTTGTGTATGACATGTATATGTATTTTCATACCTGCACACACACACACACACACACATGAAGTACTTTTCACAGGTTTTTGTGAGCATTGCCTGGACCTGTGAATTGAAGCAGCAAAACAGTATCTGGGTCACATTTGTCAGTTTTTGCTTACAGTTGACTTTGGTTGCTTTACTGTCATTTAACTCAGCTGATGTGCCTTGCAGATCAGTAGTAACTAAATGTATAATTAATTTCGCTTACTTTGTGTAATGTAAATTTTTTTCTTTGCCAGTTTTGTGGGAAACTGTGAGATTGATCTGGAGATCAAACGTTATTTTTGTAGAGCTGGTGTGAAAAGTATACAGGTAAGTTTTTAAGATTCACTTCTAAAGCTCTCTGTAGTACAAAAGAAAATTACTACCTCAGTTTTTACTACCTCAGAAGGTTTTAAAAGTACACTTGTATTTGTGGTCCTCACTGAGTGAAAGTTAAAGTCAGACGCTTGAAGGTCTGCGCAGCCCAGGAGCCGTGTCCCTGACGTGTCCGGCTTGCTGTTTGGTTCAGATGCACGGGACGATGCGGGTGATCCTGGAGCCCCTGATCGGAGACGTGCCTTTGGTGGGGGCCCTGTCCCTCTTCTTCCTTCGGAAACCGGTAAGTCGGCATTTATGTCTCCCTCGTCCGCCCGGTGCTCACGAGAATGTGGACATGGAGGCAAGTGAGAGACAAAATTCTGTCCTTAACTCACTTCTTTCTCTTTCTGAGAGATGAATCCTCTTGAGTTTCTCATATTTAATTCCTTAACTGAAGACTTAATCTCTTAATAAAACAGTGTTCTTTCATTATTATAAAAATACTTTGTTGTAGAAAAGATAACCTTTTAAAAAAAGACTAAGATGCAGCTAAATTTCATTCAGCAGCCATCATTGTACGGTATTAATTTGCTTTTTTTTTTTGAGACAGGGTCTCACTTTGTAGTTCGGGCTGTCCCTGAGCTCACTATGGAGCCCAGGCAAGCCTCGTACTCAGCAATCCTCCTGCCTCTGCCTCCCGAGTGCTGGGATGCCAGGCGTGAGCCGCCACGCCCAGCACTGTGGTATGTGGTGCTGATGGCTGGTGGGCGTGAGTCTCCACGCCCAGCATTGTATGTGGTCACCGGGGATTGAACTCAGGACCTTGTGCTTGCGAGGCAGGCGCCGGAACCACAGAGCTAAATCTCTGGTCTCCTTAATTTGCTTTTTTAATCTTCATACCTCTGCAGCTAAGTAGCGTTTCCTTTGACTGATCAGGACCGGAGGCTGAGTGTTGCCTGGCCCCCCACACGGCTGAGGAGCCCCGAGCCGTGCCCCCCCCCCCCGGGTGCCGCGATACAGGGTTTGTGCCCGGAGCGGAGCGCTCTGGAGATGCCCCCGCAGGCCTCGCTGACTTCTCCTGAGATGAGGCCGCTGCCGAGGGAGGCACTTCCTTCCCTTTGTGGAGAGGGTGTGTTTGATGTATTGCACAGACAGCTTTGTGGGTTTTCTTTCTTTTGTTTCTGTGACACTGGAGATCGGAACCAGGAAGGGCCTCTGTGCCAAGCTACATTCCCTGCCCTTTGGGAAATTTTCTCTTCTGAGATTGGATCTTGCTGAACTGCCCAGGCCACTCTCAAACTTCCAGTCTGCCTGCCTCAGCCTCTTTCTGTGCTGGGAGATGCTAATTTAAAGAAAGGCCACCCCTCCATTTCCCAGAATTAAGTAAAATTAAAATCTTGCCATCTTCTCCAAAACTTGATTAGTGTTCTTTTATAGTTTGGATCTTCTACAGATAATTAATTTTTAAAATAAAGTGAGTATTAACTTCCAAATAAAATATAATGCCAGAAACGAAGAATGAGGCTGAAGACTTCAGAATCACTCTTTTCCATGTATGGTGAATAAAGTCAATGGGACATGCTTCTGAGAGGAGGGAATTTTTTCTGTTACTTTCAACCGGAAAATATGAGAGCAGATTTACTACTAGCTGCCAAGTGATTCTTCTTTACCCTGTTGAAAAATACAGCTTAGGAGGGCTTCAGTTTTATTTTTGGCTGTCCGGCAGATTCACAAGTATAGTGCCAGATCCCACAGAACGTGCACACATTTTCTGCTTGTTAGTTGGTTTTTTGTCCCGTTTTTGTGCTGGGGGTTGGACCCAGGGCCTGAGCTACATCCCTGGTGCTCCTGCAACTTTCTTTCTAAGACAGAATCCCAGTAAGTGGCCAGGGCTCAAACTTGGAACCCTCCCACTTCATCATCCCAGAGTACTTTGGTTAGATGGTGCACGGCCCCACCCAGTGGCTTGTTCATCAGTTTATTGTGGGGGGATAAAAATTCCCGAAAACCATTAAGAATGGTGCTCTTGCAGTTTTCCATTACTGAAATGGAAGCCAGAAATCCTGGTGTTTTTATTTGTTTTTTATCCATTATATTGGTACAATTTAAATATGTATAATGATCACATTCATCAAAGGAAGTTTGTACCTGTACAGGATGCATACCATGATTCCTCTTTTTTAACCCTAAGTGTTCTAAACCCTAAGGAAACTTTCTTTGACTTTACTCCTAGCCCAGATGTGTCACCTTAAGAACCCTAGTGGGAAATCCACTAAAACAATAGTAGAGGGGCCGGAGGGTTAGCTCAGTGGTCTGGCGCCTGCATCGCAAGCGCAAGGTCCTGAGTTTGATCCCGGTAACCACATACAATGCTGGGCGTGGAGACTCACGCCCACCAGCCATCAGCACCACATACCACAGTGCCAGGCGTGGTGGCTCACGCCTGTCATCCCAGCACTCAGGAGGCAGAGACAGGAGGATTGTTAAGTTCCAGGCTTGCCTGGACTATATAGTGAGCTCAGAGCCAGCCTGAACTACAAAGCAAGACCCTGTCTCAAAAAAAAAAAGGTAGAGCCATCAGTTTGTATTTTTTAAAATATGTTCTGGGACAGGGTCTCGCTTTGTAGTTGAGGCTGGCCCTCAGCTCACTATGGAGCCCAGGCAAGCCTGGAACTCAGCAATCCTCCTGTCTCTGCCTCCCGAGTGCTGGGATGACAGGCGTGAGCCACCACACCCAGCTCAGTTTGTATTTTTGATAGGCTTTGCAGGTGACTCTTATTGTGAACAGCACTGTTGTCATGGAAACCATGGACCATTTGTTGCTGTGGTGAAACCTGACAACCTTTTATAACCGTGCACCTGGCTATAGGTTTCGCCTCTCGTAGAGGAGCCGCGTTCAGATTTCTTCCTGGGCTGGAAGCACGTTCCCCCCGCGCCTCGCTGCCTGAGCAGAGCTGTGGTCCCGCGAGGCCCTGGTTCCCAGTGTTGCCAAGAGCCTCTGGGGAGGCGGGGGCTGCCGATGCGGTTGCTTTCCCACAGCGGACTTTACGGAGCCGGGCCTCGCTCCCCAGCGCCGCCTCTCAGGCGCCTCTGCTCCTGCCCGGCGTCCTCGCGCAGACCTTTTAGCCTGAGATTCGGATCTCGCTCACACACTGCTCCTGTCTTTCTCAGACACTCTTTGTCTCACATTATTACACTTCTGCACACTACTTGTCTCCCTCACTTGATCTTTTTCTCACACTCGTTTTCCACATTTATTCTGATATTCTCACACTTATTACCACTTCATTGGTCTTCTCATACTCCCATCTGATTGCTGTCTCGCACGTACTCAGTCTCACACACACATTCTTACTCCTGTTCTCATTTGTACTTATTCTCACACTAGCTCACACTCACCTGTTCTCATATTCATACTCGTTCTTTTTCTCCTCCGCAAACTCCCTGGACCTCAGACCCTGTTCCTGGCCACAGCCGCCGCTGGATGCAGGGCTGGGTGTAGGATAAACTGTGTACATCTTGAACCTGGGTCGCTTTAGGGCTTCCTTCTTGCATTCAGATCATTTTTTTTTTTTTTTTTGAGACAGGGTCTTGCTTTGTAGTTCAGGCTGGCCCTGAGCTCACTATGGAGCCCAGGCAAGCCTGGAACCCAGCAATCCTCCTGCCTCTGCCTCCCGAGTGCTGGGATGACAGGCGTGAGCCACCACGCCCCACACTCTGGTGTGTGGTATTGATGGCTGGTGGGCGTGAGTCACCACGCCCAGCATTGTATGTGATTACCAGGATTGAACTCAGGGCCTTGGCTTGCGAGGCAGGCACCGGAACCCCTGAGCAAAATCCCTGTGCTGATACTGTAGCCGCTCGTAGCCACTCGCTGTCTCCCGCTCGCAGCGGCGCCTCTCCGGGGCCCCACAGCTCTGCACCTGCCGTTCCTCACTTGGCGTCTCTGGGGAGGCGCCAGGTGCTGGCCTCTGAGCTTGAGTCGGGTGCAGAGATGCCCAGAGCATCTGGGGTACATTGTTGTTTCCCAGAGCGCCTCTGTGAAGATTCTGGGACAGATCCTTAGGCCTAAACGGTAACATTCTATTGCAGTGTCTTCCTAAGTCCTAAGTGTTCTGGCAACACAGGTGTTCTGGGAAGGTCAGAGTATTTTGTCACCGCTGTAAATTCCAGTGCGTCCCTGTGATCCCAGCTTGGGAACCTGAGATAGCAGGATTGCCAGAGGTTCGAGGCCAGCCTAGTGGTACTTAATTCAAAACCAATCTGGATTAGTAGTGAGACCTTGTCTTACCCATATCTGTATTTTGTTTTGGACAATCACCTGCTCCTTCTTAACTTGTAAAGAGGTAATGGTATGAGAGGAAAGAAAAAGCACCAGATCCTGTGTGCCACAGAGCCTGTAAACTTACCCTCTGGTTCTGCCAGGTGGTTTGGAGTATCCCACTCGCACGGGTTTATGCCCTAGGTACAGGATCACCGTTAGTCTCCTAACAAACACTGCTCTCCTGGTGACCAGAGATCGCTCTGCCCTGTAATCAGCTGATAAAGCCCTGGCTCCTTCCTGTGGAAGCTTTCTAAAGATAGGGTTTAGGGATCCAGTCTGCCCTCCCATCTCGGCCTGATCGGGGTCGGGCCCTAGGGGCTGTACGGATGCCCAGCGATACATAAAATCCAGATTTAAAATTAACTACCTATGCTTTTCCTTCCTGAGATTTTTTTGTCAGTGTTGTCGTTTTGGTTTTATGAGATGGGGTGTCGCTACACAGCCCAGGCTGGCCTCAGTCCCCCAAGTGCTGGGATTACAGGCTGTGCCACCACACCCAGTCCTTCCTGAGTTTTAGATCTCATTCCCCTCATGCTGAAGAAGTTTAAATCATGAAGGAATTTTTAAAAATTCATTGCTTCTGCCGGGCGTGGTGGCTCACGCCTGTCATCCCAGCCTTCGGGAGGCAGAGACAGGAGGATGGCTGAGTTCGCGGCGGCTTGCCTGGGCACCATAGTGAGCTCAGGGCCAGCCTGAACTACAAAGCGAGAACCTGTCTCAAAAAAAAAAAAAAAAATTCATTGCTTCTTCCTCAGCTTTGGTCTATCCAATAGAGAACTGACTTTTGTAGTTTACATTTATGTCTAACTGCTGACTTCCAGGAGGGATTCGAACACAGCTTCATTAGCAGGTGCCATCCTGAAGGCTCACTTAGCATTTCTTCTACAAGTATAGACACAAGGAATTGCTTCCTATATCAGGAACTCTTCAGAGCACCAAATCCTAGAGGAAGAATGACGGAGAAGAAAAGAATGTGACAGTCAGTAGTCAGTGTCTGAGGAGGACCTGGACGAATCTGTCTCTAGTGGCTCCTCCTCTCTTCATCAGCAAGGAGCACGGAGGAAGAGTCCTGCACTATGTTAGGAGCGGTGACTGCAGTAAGGTTAGAAGAATAAGATAGGGCCCAAGTTTAGCATCTCTGGGCAAGGAGTTAAGGTCCTTCCCCTTGGGGGCACATCTGCATTTTACATTGGGCTCAGCAGAATGTCTTCTTAGCTCCCAGCACTGTGTCTGTGGCTTTGCGAGGCTGCTCCCTGTTCCCCAGGCGAGATAACACCAGGCCTCCGGACCGGGGAGGGCGCGGGCACTGGCCATCATCCGGCCCTGTCCAATCTGCAGATGTCACGGGGGTCTCCAGCAGTTGCTCCGTTTTGTTTTTGTGATGATGAGAGTTGAAAAACTGTGGCTTGGGGTAGAATTAGTTATCTAGCCAGTTCTGGGTTTGCTTCCCCGGTAGTGGAGTAGGATGAACACAAGATACACACTGATGAATATAATCAATCTAGTATAACATCTAAAATAGTTATTGAGATAATTCCGTGGAGTAAGTTGATGAAAGGTATCAGCAAATTTATCTCAATATTGATTTTGCCTATCAAAATTTTGAATCTGCTGAGACATATCACCTCATGTAATACCTCTAGGTCAGTAGTTATATTACTGTGTATAGCTCTGTATGTGTTTTTACATGTTCTCAAGGATGAGTAGATTGGTTGCACTGAGAGTGATGTATACCTGACAGTATTACGATGACACTGGAGGCTCTGATGTAACTGAACATTTTGTTTGATCTCTCATCTGTGTAGCAGTGGTCTCTAGGACACTGATTTGTGATTGTAATTTTGTATTAATAGAGTGTTGTATATATTAGGTGTTATCTGTAATTGTGGTCTAATGACAAATAAATGGTTTATATAGAACGAGCAGGAGCTACACAGGATGCAGCAAGACTAGAAATTAGCAATATCAAAGAGACACTTTTAACAGTAATCGGTCTTAATATCCTTTTTATCCTTTATGCACAGTGGTTAATAAGAGAGTGTGGCAGATGAACAGAGGGGTTTTAGGTCGTGGTTCCATAGACCTTTGAAACCCGGATTTCAGGGATTGTTTGTATAATGAGCCATCTAAACTTGCAGGTAAGCAGGCGAGCAATAATTAGATTGTGCCTGTGAGAAGACTGGCACTGGTGGTCCTGGCGGCAGCAGACTTTACCGTACATCTGGGAATCTTTTCTTTCTGAGGCTGTATGTTTTGGGATGGCACCTATCACGGTTTTTTATTACCTGTCACTGCATAAGCATTCTCTCAGACTTTACCTTTTAGTGAGGACATTTACAACACTTGTGCCTCGGGCGTGTGTGTAGATTTGTCCTTGTGCCAGTGAAGTTCTGATGGAGTATTTATTTTCAACAAGCAGTTTCAAAACAATTTACAAGTGAAGATAGCAAGATACCAAGTTGTACATATGGAGACAGCCATACTCCTCCTTTTGGTTTTTCTTGTTTTTTTAAAATGGGATGAGTTTTGATGCTTAAAAAAAATCTTTATACTGTTGTGATGTAAGTCATTATTGTTTCAAGTACTTCTGTTTTAAGAACAGTCTGAGCTCAATCAAATTAACAAACAATGATAAATATTTTTGAGTAACAGAGCTTCTGGGAGAAATAGCATCAGCTTTTATCAAACCAACAATCCAAGGCCTGTGGTGCCTTCAGTGGCTCCGTGCCTGGCCAGGAAGCACAAGGCCCGCAGTTCAACTGCCAATACAAACAAACAAAGCACTTTTATTTTATTTATTTATTTATTTATTTTTGAGACAGGGTCTCGCTTTGTAGTTCAGGCTGGCCCTGAGCTCACTATGTAGCTCAGGCAGGCCTCGGACTCAGCAATCCTCCTGCCTCTGCCTCCCGAGTGCTGGGATGACAGGCGTGAGCCACCATGCCCGGCGTTCGTGGTGTGAGGTACTGACTGCCAGTGGGTGTGGCCGCCACGCCCAGTATTGTTGTATGTGGTTACTGGGGATTGAACCAGGGACCTTGCTGCAACCACTGAGCCAAATCTCCGGCCATAATCAACATTTTTAAATGGTTGAGGTCTGTTCAGAATATTCTACTGGGAATTACTCTGAGCTAAATAAGCACAAATCTAAAATAAATGGGTGAAATATGTTCCTTTCATAGGAAAATGGAAATTAATTTATTTTTAAATTTTTTGAGACAAGGTCTCACTGTGCAGTTCTGGCCGACCTGGAACTCACAGTGTAGCCTAGGCTGGTCTCAAACTCACAGAGGAAAGAGGATCGCCTTCCTCAGCCTCCTGAGTACTGGGATTATAGGCATGCAGTACCATGCCCAGCTGGAAAATGCAAATTAAAACAGTGTAAACATTTTTTGACTTAGAAATGGAGTGCTTTTTAATGTACTTAAAAATTTTTTTATTAGTACATTTTATAGTATGTAATATTTACATACTATATAGTATGTAATATTTACATTCCTTGTGGGGAGTTAGTTACATGCACATAACACATCTTAATTCCTTTTTTTAATTGAATTCTTTATTGGTACATTTTATAGACAGCTCACAATTATACTCAACATTGGGAAATTTATACCAGTATATAACACAAGTTAATTCTCATTTTTACCCATATCCCTACCCACTCCACAACTCTTCACCCCCATATACATGTTCTTTTTCTTAAAAAAATTTTTTTTTTTTTGGCGGTACCAAGGATTGAACTTGGGTCCTTGTGCTTCCAGGGTAGACACGGTACCACTTGAGCTAAATCCCTAGCCCTTCTTTTTCTTTCCAAATCTTAATTCCTTTTTTGATTGCCAATCTCCTCTCCCTCATTTCCACCTCTTGATTCTCTTCACATTTGTGAAAGATCTGTCTTCCTAATTGTGTTATTTTTATTTTGCTCTTGTCTTATATTTTAAGTATCTCACGAGAAACCATCCAGTATTTAGGCTTTGTCTGATTTACTTCATCTATCATTATTATCTCAGGAACATCCTTTTTTTAAATGAATGACTCAAGTTTATTATTCTTTATGGCAGAGTAGTACTCCATTGCGTGTAAATACTACATTGTTTTTATCCATTCATCTGTTGATGAGCATATAAGCTATTTCTAAGCTTTAGCTAATTTCATTTGTGCTGCTATACACATGAATATGTGTGTAACACTGTAATATCTTTAACTGTCTGGTGAAGATACCTACTTGGGAATAGCTGGGTCAAATGAAATTTCTGTGTTTAGTGTTTTGAGGAATCTCCATACTGATTTCCATAGTGCTTTTACTAGTTAACATTTCCACCAATCACGTAGAAACATTCCTTCTTCCCGATGCTCACCAGCACTTGTTATTATTTGACTCCTTGATGATGGCCATTCTTTCTGGGTTAAGGTGGAATTTTAGTAATACCTGTTTTGTTGAAGTTTGAGGAAAGACCGTTCCCATGCACTTATCAAAATATAAATCCATGCAGTGTTTTAGAGGCCAGCTGAGTGCCACTTCCCAGCACTGAAAATAAACAGAAATCTTGGCCTTGAAATGTTCCTGCCAGCCTAGACTGCTGGTGGTACATGTGTGCTGGCCCGTCAGTTGGTGTGGGACGATCATGCGTGTATTCCCAGTGGGACACACTGCCAGCAGTGAGGCCTATGGACTACACAGCCCCACCGTGGACGTGTTAGATGCCCTCTGGTTTTGTTTTGTTTTGTTTTGTTTTGTTTTGTTTTAAGACAGGGTCTCACTTTGTAGTTCAGGCTGGCCTTGAGCTCACTATGTACTCAGGCAAGCCTCGAACTCAGAGCAATCCTGCCTCTGCCTCCTGAGTGGTGGGGTTACAGGCACGTACGTGGTACCAGAGGTTGAACTTGGGAACTTATACTTTCAAGCCAGACATTGGAACCACTGAGCTAAATCCCCAGCCCAAATTCACCTTTTTGAATATTAATCAGCCTGTGTACACAAGAGCATGTGGGCAGAACTGTGGTCTCTGACTTGCTGTATTGAAAGAGGTGTTGGAGATATCCTAAGTGTCTGTCCGTAAGTGGATGGGTAATTACATTATTATGTGACTTTCCTGGTGAAAACTATGGCATTATCAAAAAGCAAAAGCAGGGGCCGGAGGGTTAGCTCAGTGGTTCCAGCGCCTGCCTCGCAAGCGCAAGGTCCTGAGTTCGATCCACATATAATGCTGGGCGTGGAGACACGCCCACCAACAATCAACACCGCATACTACAATGCCGGACGTGGTGGCTCACGCCTGTCATCCCAGCACTCGGGAGACAGAGACAGGAGGATTGCTGAGTTCGGGGCGGCTTGCCTGGGCACCATAGTGAGCTCAGGGCCAGCCTGAACTACAAAGCGAGACCTTGACTCAAAAAGCAAAAAAAAAAAAAAAAAAAAAGCAAAAGCAGAGGTAGATCTCCATGTACCAGTAAGAAAGATAACCCTGAAAAAAGTATAAGTACTATGTAATCACTCATTTTGTCCATACAAAAAAAGAAAAACCTGTGTACATTTGAATTGATTACTGGAAACAGCTTATATACTTACTTTTGCTCTTTTTAAAAAACAGCTTTTAGAAATTAACTGGACGGGACTGACCAATCTTCTGGACATCCCTGGACTGAAGTGAGTGCTAAGGGTCCTGGCACCGGCAAGACCCTGTTTTAAAAACAAAAAACAAAAAAAACTACACACACAAAAAAATTGGCTAGCTGCAGTACAAAAGAGCTCGACAGAAATACCTCTAGAATTATATACATTACGTGTATTTATACCTCATTATATAAATTTTGTATAGTAAAATATAATCTCTAGTACACAAGTCTTGCATGGTAGAATTGGGCTCCTGTCTGTTATTTAAAGACTTTATCAGATAAATCAGAACCATAACAAGCCCCATGTTTTAAATATCGCACTGACTTACACACTCAGCAGCTGTGAGCCAGTGCAGTGAACTGTAGAGAGCGGGCGCCTGCACCGGGTGCTTCCGGTCAGCAGAGCGACCCGAGCGCCCCGTCTGGGCGCAGGGTCCAGGGCCCGGTGCGGGGGAGAGCTCTAGGGCCGAGGGAACGTGAGGAGCAGGCGCGGTTCCCAAGGGCGGGCTGAAGGCAAGGCTTTCGAGGGTCCCCAGCTCCCGAGGGTCCCCAGCCGGGCGCTGCCCTGTGGGGGCCGGGGGAGGGGGCCTCGGGAGAGCAGGGCAGAGCGCAGGTGGCGCTGAAGCTGGCCCCTGCCTGGGCTTGCGGAGCGCAGTGGGCGTGGCTCCCGCGCTGGGCCCTTTGGAGCCCCTCCCCAGGGAGGCGGAGGGCGGGAGGGCGGCCGCCGTCCTCGCAGGTGGGCGGTGCCCTCCGTCCGCAGGGGCCTGGAGACGGTGATGGCTCTCCTGGCATTCTTCAGCATGCCGTCACCTGTGCACGCGAGCGATTCAGTGCCTCTCTGGCGAGAACTGGCTCTCTACGTTCACGGTTCAGGCAGTGTGGTTCTGCAGCTGTGAAACTTAAACATTTACCCTTTCACGAGCTGTCACGTGAACAGTATGCTCACACTGACCTTAAAGAGGTGACCGATTCTTTTAAGCATTTTTATTCATATTCTAATATAGTATGTTTTTATATTTAGTAACACTAGATTATTAGTATCAATATGAAGAGAGCAGACTAAATTATTTCATTAGGAGCTAACATACAAACAATAGATTTGTGTACAAACAAGGAATGCACGATGTGCTGTTCTCTGTACTTTACATATATTTCACATGTTTAAAAAAACCTTAAATATATTTTAGTTCTTCACTATTAAATCTGTGATGAAGTGATATGAGGAATGAGTGAGAAATTATTTAGGAAATTATTCGACGTAGCTAGAAATTGACTTTGTGTGTGTTGTAAGAATAAATCCTACATGAAACCTTAGCAGTATTGCTCCTGAAATAATAAAATACTTGCCGTGATCCTCATAGCAGAGGCAGGAGGACGGCAAGTTCAAGCCTGTCTCAGAGTGAGAAGAGGGCTGGCGGTGTAGCTCAGTGTGAAGGCCCTGGGTTCAATCCCCAGTGGTAGAAAAGAGGAAAGACATTCTGGCTTTGAAAACTGTTTTGGAGAATTTAGACAACTGCAGCATTCGGTGAGCGCGTGTCACGTGGTGTGTTTGTTGCTGCTGCTGCTGGCGAGTGTTGACGCCTGCTTTTGTTGTTTTATTTCCCACCCACAGTGGCTTATCCGACACTATCATCCTGGATATAATATCAAGCTATCTGGTGCTTCCCAACCGCATCACCGTTCCTCTCGTCAGTGAAGTTCAGATAGCTCAGCTGCGGTTCCCTATGCCAAAGGTCAGTGTGCGGCCCCAGTGACCCTGGAAAGGCACCGAGTGCCTCTCTGCTCCGCGGGTGCTACGGGGGGGCGTGTGACAGCTGTGTTTGTCCCGACAGCGTCTCAGCGCAGTCCTGGCCGTGCAGCCCTGCTCCAGAGGCGTGCTCAGGCGCCTCTGCCCCCATGATTGTCAGAGACCTCAGGGTGTTTCCTGAGCCTCAGCCGCATTCCTGTAGGTGTGGTAGGGCTGATTCTGCAAGTGCTCTAGCAGGTCATAATGAGAGCTGTGCGCGCACAGCCTGGTTATTTCAGAAAACACATATAATTTGTCTTTTTAGTAAAATGGGGCAGCTCTTAGCAACAGGCCAGGCGAGACTGCCGACAAGATGAGAATTTTGACAGGACTTGTGTCCGCGTTCTCTTCCCTCTGGAATGTGCCACCTCTAGCCTCGTTTAACAAGGAAAGCGGCTGAGCAGGCTCTCCTTGAGCTGCGTCCCCTCCTGTCGCTTGGCTTGTGGGAGGCCCTTCCCGTGTTCTCAGCCCAGCAGGACAGGCCCGGGAGCGGGATTTGTCTCTGCAGACGGGAGGGCCAGGGCCGGCGCGGGCCGGCGGCTGCCAGGGACCTGCACCTGCGAGTGTGCGCACCACAGCGCCAGCGAGGCTGGAGCGTGGAGCCCAGTGGTGCGGTGCCAGCAGTCTATCGTCTTCGTCTTATTTCCTCAGGTGGAGCTAGGACTAAGTGAGGCCTCAGTTCACAAACCAACAGATAGGCGTGAGCTTCATCTTCACATTTTTAAAGAGTAACACACCTCGTTAAACGGATGCCCTACTGATCCTGGTGGCATTAGACAGGTTTAATGTGGTACTGCCGATCAGAAGAAAATGTCTTGTCCTTCCCTCAGGAGTCTCACCCTGTGGGTGCCGGGCTCCCCTCTCATGCCCGCTGCCAGGTGGGTGATGCGGGCTCCCCTCTCATGCCCACTGCCAGGTGGGCCTTCTGTGCCCCGAGCCCAGTGAACACGGGACCGGGAGGCTGAAAAGCCGATGTTGTTGGAAGATGTAGATAGCCAGATCATCTAAGCTTCACTTACACAAAAATGTATGAACAAGAAAAACATCTTGGAAGCACAGGGGCCCAATTTCAGGCCCTGGTACCGCAAACAATACAGAACAACGAAACATCTTTTGAAGGCTAGCGCTGAGGATGGAACCTAGGGCCTTCACGCCGAGCTACCTCTCCAGACCTTTTAAAGTCTCTCGGTCTCTGAGTGGCTAGGTTGCTTGGGCTGGGCTTCAATTTGAGATCTTCCTGCTTTAGCTGACCTCTCAGAGGGCTGTGCTTCGTAGAATTGTTCCAAAAACAATTTATGGACACGGGCTCGCCTGTTGCTGTGGTGCTAGGGCTTGAACCTGTCGTTTCACACATACTAGGCAACCATGGAGCTGTATCCCCAGCTCTCTTATATTGTGTGTGTGTTTCAAATAATTCTCAAGCAAGATCTCGCTATATAGCCCAGGCCAGCTTTGAATTTGTAGTCCTCCTGTCTCAGCCTCTCAAGTGGTTGAGATTAGAGGTGTGGTCCGACATGCCCAGTTTTTTTTTTTAATTGAATTCTTTATTGGTACAATTTACATACATCTCAAAATCACATATAACATTGGGAAATTTGTACCAGTATATGCCACAAATTAATTCTCACTTTTACCCATATCCCTACCCACTCCCCCCTCCTCCCCCCTTTATACATGCTCTTTTATTTTCTTTCTGTATCATATTTATTCCTTCAACATGCCCAGTTTTAAGCACGTTCACCAGTAGGGATGCTTGTTTTCTTCTGCTAATTCTTGTAATAGTTTGAGGGGTAGAATGCTACCCTGCATGGCCTTTGTTTGCTCTTAAAAGAATGAATGTTTCTTTTATTTGAGAAAAGACTTAGGTTTAAAGTTAATGAGTTTATTTCTGTTGTCTTCTCTATAAACAGATCTGTTGACTGTGTTTCATAGAATTGTTCCAAAAACTGAGTGGCATATACAGCATATGAAACACTTAGTAGCAGGCCTGACACATGACACCATGTTAGTGGCCAGCTGTGAGACTGTGGATAGGCACAAGGGCCCTGTCACAGCTTCGTGGAACTGAGCACACTGCCACGTTCAGACCTCTGTGCCCAGTGCTGTCCGTGTCATAGGCCCCGGGAGTATCACGGGACTCCTCCCTGCATGGCCCCTGCTGTGGGTTCTATGGGTATCCACGTGGCTCTGGTCTAATCAGCATCCTAGAGACATTGCGGTCTTTCCTGGCATTTCTCTCTGGACCTGTCTCACTGGTGCTGTCCCTGCTGGACACGTGCTGCTTGGGAGGAAAGTCTTCGCTTCACTCCCTTAACCCCTGAGTTCTCAGGGCAGGGTTGGGTGCACAGGTGTCCTCTTTCCGTCATGTACGAGCTTCTGCGTGCCTAAATGTTTCCCTTTCTTTCAGGGTGTTCTGAGGATACATTTCATTGAAGCTCAAGATCTTCAGGGTAAAGATACATATCTCAAGGGCCTGGTCAAGGGAAAGTCAGACCCCTATGGAATCATCCGTGTGGGCAACCAGATCTTCCAGAGCAAGGTCATCAAGGAGAACCTGAGTCCGAAGTGGAACGAGGTGTACGAGGTAGCTGGCACACGCATGGGGCGCTGGCTCCGGCCCAGGCCTGTCCTGCCGAGCGCCGTGGATTTGGGCCATCATTCAGTTTTGTCTTTCTTGCTAGTTTCCCATCGTCTAAAAAGTGCTCTTTCCTTTCCTCCCTACTGTGTGACGTTCTTGTCACATGAGCGCATGAGATTTGTAAGCCTTAATTATATACTGCTATCAAGATGAATAGTCGGTAAAATATTTTTCATTACACGAGGGACCTTTCTTTTCCTGATTGGGAAGCGTTTTGTGTGTTCACTAACCCGAGACACGTGCAGAACTGAGATTGCACTGCGCTGTGGACGTGGCCTGCACCCTCCCTTGATGCCCTGCCCGCGGAGGGGCTGCCGGGGGTCCGCTCCGCAGGGCAGCGCGTGGCACGGTGCACAGGTGATGCAGATGTACGCACAGTCACTGCATCAAGACGCACGGCTGTTCTTCTTCCAAATCATTTCTTAGCATATGCACTGCATCATGTTTGCAGTGCTTGTGGGGAGCTGGTGTGTGCACAGCAAAGCTCGGTTCTTCTTTCCAGCCCCTGTCCCCTCCCCCACCCCTTGTCTTGATTCTCATGCTCTCTGAGAGAGCTCTGTCTCCCTATTCCTGTCATGATTTGGCTTTGGATTTCCCACACAAGGCAAATTGGAGCGTTCAGGCTTGTGTCTCATTTATTTCACATAACATGAAGGTTTCAAGGTTTCCATTTTCCTGCAGTTGATTGGTTGTTATTCCTTCCGGTACTAGAAAAGTAACGTTCTATTACGTGTACCATTCGTCTGTTCATGGACATGCAGGCCATTTCCAAGATGTAGCTAGTGTGAGCGGTGCTCCTGTGAAAGTGTGCGTGTGTCCCTGCAACACGATCGTGTTAATTCTTTTGGGAGGATTCCTAGAGGGGGGAGGAGCTAGCACAAATGGAACTTCTGATTCTAATCTTTTGAGGAATCTTCACACTGATTTCCTGGTGGTTGTATTCGTTGATATTCCCACCAACAGTGTGGAGAAATACCTTTTTCCGAGGTATGGGTTCTTAGGGTTTTTCTGTTTTTGGTTTTGTTTTTTGGGAGAGGGTCTTATGTAGTTCAGGCTGGCCTCAAACTCAATATGTAACCAGGGTGGCCTGAAACTCACAGCCATCCTCCTGCCTCAGCTTCTCAAGTGCTGAGATCACAGGTATGCATCATCAAGCCTACCTAAGGCATGCCTTTTTTTTTTGAGACAGCATCTTGCTTTGTAGTTCAAGCTGGCCCTGAGCTCACTACGTAGCCCAGGCAAGCCTTGAACTCAGCAATCTTCCTGCCTCTGCCTCCTGAGTGCTGGGATTACAGGCTTGAGCCACCATGCCCGGCATTGTGGAATGTGGTACTGATTGCTGATGGGTGTGAGTCACCATGCCCGGTATTATATGTGGTTACCGCGGATTGAACCAAGGACCTTGCGCTTGCTAGGCAGGCACCCAAACCTTGAGACAGGATTTTGCTTTGTAGTTCAGGCTGCCCCAGAGATCATCATTTAGCCCAGGTTAGCCTCAAACTCACAGCAGTCCTCCTGCCTCTGCCTCCTGAGTGTTAGGATTACAGGCTTGAGCCACCACGCCCTCACTGTGGAATGTGGTACTGATTGCTGGTGGGTGTGAGTCAGCACGCCCAGCATTGTGTGGTATCCTGGGATTGAACTCGGGATCTTGAGTTTGCCAGGCAGCCGCTAGAACCACTGAACTAAATCCCAGGCCCAGGAATGTGCCTTTACGTGATAGGGTTGTCCCTCAGAACAGTAGTGCAGTGCATGGCCCTTTCGTTCCTTTCTGTGAGCCTTACTCTGCCTAGGTCTGGCCAGTTCCCTGTGTTTTGAGTGGTAAGCGGGAGGTTGGAGTGACATAGGGCCTGCGTCTGAGGGGAGCCGCTTCAGGGCTCGGGCTCTGTGTCCTCTGTGTGCCTCCCCGGGCCGTGGACAGCTGTGGGTCATGTCTTTGGCCTGGCTTGGGGGACTGTAATTCAGATGCCTAGAAACAGACTCAGATATTTAGATGCCCCAGGTAGCAAGTGTGGTTTGGCAGTAAAAGCTTTTAAGAGCTTTAAATAATGTTTATTGCCAGAGAAAAATACATGTAAAAGAAATACGTGTATTTGGTGTAATCATCATACTTAATAGATGATAATATTAGTGAAAACTTAGTAACTGCTCTCCATTCTTTTTTTTTTTCAGGCCTTAGTCTATGAGCACCCTGGACAAGAATTGGAAATTGAGCTTTTTGATGAAGATCCAGACAAAGACGACTTCTTAGGAAGGTGAAGAAAGGCCTTGTGCTGTTGGGAAAATGTAGGAGTACTCTAGTTTAAAAATTTATTTATATGTATACTTTTTTGTTTTGTTTTGTTTTGAGGCAGGGTCTCGCTTTGTAGTTCAGGCTGGCCCTGAGCTCACTACATAGCCCAGGGAAGCCTGGAATTTGGCAGTCCTCCTGCCTCTGCCTCCAGAGTCCTGGGGTGACAGGTGTGAGCCACCATGCCCGGCACTGGGCTGTGTGGTACTGGTTGCTGGTGGGCGTGAGTCACCACGCCTGGCATTATGGTATGTGGTGACCAGGGATCAAACCAGGGAACTTGCGCTTGCCAGGCAGGTACCGGAACCCCTGAGCTAAATCTCCCGCCCTATGTGTATTTTTTTTGAGGCAGGGTCTCGCTTTGTAGTTCAGGCTGGCTCTAAGCTCTCACTGTGTAGTCCAGGCAAGCCTCGAACTCATCAATCCGCCTGTCTCTGCCTCCCGAGTGCTGGGATTACAGTTGTGAGCTGCCACGCCCAGCCCTGGGTATATTTTTAACTGTCTCTTAGATGTAACATTTGTTTCACTTAGATTTCTGAAACTTTTTTTTTTTTCCTTTCTGGTGGTACCAAGGGTTAGACTCGGGACCTTGCACTTGGCTGGCAGGCAGGCATAGCGCCACTAAACTACATCCCCAGCCTCACTTTAAAACTTTTTTTTTTTTTTTTTTTGAGACAGGGTCTCGCTTTGTAGTTCAGGCTGGCCCTGAGCTCACTATAGAGCCAGGCAAGCCTCGAACTCAGCAATCCTCCTGCCTCTGCCTCCCGAGTGCTGGGATGACAGGCGTGAGCCACCACGCCCGGCACTGTGGTATGCGGTGTTGATTGTTGGTGGGCGAGAGTCTCCACGCCCAGCATTGTATGTGGTTACCATGGATCGAACTCAGGACCTTGCGCTTGTGAGGCAAGCGCCAGAACCACTGAGCTAACTCTCCAGCCCTTGAAACATTTTTATTCCTAAAATATTTCACCAAAGTGAAGACAGGTTTCCAGCTTGACTGTCACAGCAGCCGCCCCCCGAGGGCTTCCCAGAGTCGGTCAGAGTCGGCCGAGCGCTGTGTGTGGAGCCTCCCCTGCTGCGGGGTTCGCAGACGCACCTCCTCCGTGTGAACAAAGGTTTCTAAGCTTTTTCAGCACAGTTTACATTGTACTGGCACACTGGAAAAATAAGTACTGATTTCTTTGTTGAACAGCTAATATAGTTGGGAAAAAATGAGTTTTGAAAAGTTCACTTCAACCTGATCTTTACTATTTAATGGAAGTTATTGTAATAAAAAGAACATTAAGAAAGCGTGACTGGGCTGGAGATTTAGCTCAGTGGTTCCTGCACCTGCCTGGCAAGTGTAAGGTTCCTGGTTCCATGCCCATAACCACACACAGCAATACCGGGTGTGGTGACTCACGCCCACCAGCAATCAGTACCACACACCATATTGCTGGGCGTAGTGGTCACACCTGTCATCCCAGCACTCAGGAGGCAGAGGCAGGAGGACTGCTGTGTTCGAGGCGTGCCTGGGCTCCATAGTGAGCTCAGGGCCAGCCTGAACTACGAAGCGAGACCCTGTCTCAAAAAAACTTTAAAAAAAAAAAAAAAGCGTAACCCTGCAGAGGTTCGGGCCTCCTTCAGAGTGTCGCTCGTTGCATGTTTTGGCTGCCAAGTCCGCGGCTGTGTAAATGCATCAGCACGACCAGGAGCGGCCTGCAGAGGTGGCTCAGGTCAGCGTGCCTTGTGTCGCAGCCGGGTGTGGGGTCGCCGGGCTGTGACCCTGGGTGGTCGGGCCGAAAGAGGGCATGGATGGAGTCTCCCATCGCCGTGGCTCCGGCTCCCTGGGGCTGGTGCCAGTCTGGGTGAGGGTGGGACCGCCAGAGAAGTGGAGCGGGCCCCATCTCAGACATGCCCGTGGGAGGCTTGAGCAAGGCCCAGAGGGGACTCCGGGAGCCGTGTGGAGTGACCGAGTCCACAGTGGTGAGTGGCAGTGCCCAGGAGAATGGGGAGAGAAGAGCCTGAAATAGTTTTAAACATTCCTGGCACGAAACCCACTGTGGGGAAGCCAAGCGTGTCACAGTGCATTACAGTGCCAGCCTCCGCGGGCCCAGACTAGGTGCTCTGAGCTCACGGGCTCCAGCTCTGCTCTTGCCCTGCTTCACCCGACACTCTGGGGCGTCAGCTGGAGGGAGCTTTCGGGAAAACAACCTGTTTCCTTATAAATTATGTGGCACTTTGTTGCATTTCTAGAGTACTTTTTCATAGACAAATGTTTAAGGTCATTTCAGTTGTACGAAGTAAGTATCTGTGCTCTAAATTTTGTGTTGTTATTCCTGTAGTCTTATGATTGATCTCACTGAAGTTGAAAAGGAGCGCCTTTTAGATGAAGTAAGTTCTCTCTGAGTTTGGTCTATTTAACGAGCGTTGCCTGAGTGCCTGCCAGTTGCCCCGGAGCTGTAGATCGCTGCTGCCCGCCCAGGCAGGGATCCTAGCTAACACTACAGGCCCAGCATTTTCTTCACCAATACCGGGAAGAGCATAGACCTTTAGTAATAGCAAAGTAAAATGTTATAAATTCTGGTTCTGAGACTGATGACGTTGCGGACAAACTGCCCCTCGTGGGACAGAGGTGATCGCAGGCTCTGAGAGGCTGAGCATAGGCTGCTTCCCTGGTAATGGGAGTTCGGAGCAGACATGGCATTGTGTGGTCAGACTCTAAGAGATGCCTGTTAATGCGGTGCGGTGGGGATTTACAGCAGGAAGGCGCCACCCCACGTAGTAATATTGGTGTCAGAATAAAACATAAAAAGAAAAATTTATGGAGCCAGGCATGGTGGCTCACGCCTGTCATCCCAGCACTCGGGAGGCAGAGGCAGGAGGATTGCTGAGTTCCAGGCTTGCCTGGGCTACATAGTGAGCTCAGGACCAGCCTGAACTACAAAGTGAGACCCTGTCTCAAAAAAAAAAAAAAAAAAATTTTATGGAGGCTTCTAGAAGACAGGGAGAGTTTCAGCAAGTAAAATCCATGTAGCCTAGTCAGTGTTGGCATTGCCACTCCCAGAGGCCGTGTTCGTGCTGCGACCCCGTGTGCCAGGGTCCCTTGTGCACCTGCTGCCGGACGCTGAGCACAGCACCGGGCAGAGCAGAGGAGGCCTGGCGCATGGCACTCTCTTCCCACCACTGCTTGTGGGCCTCCTTTGATTCTTCGTTTTATGGGTTTTAAGCTGAAACTGTTTTATTTTACTAATTGGCGTATAGTGATAAATGACACACACGTATTAACTTGTTCGGTGCTGATACTCCATTTTCACGGGTCGGTGTCGCGTGTCTCGGTCTCCCCATCCCAGTGCGCCCGTGTGCAGAAGGCCTCCCAGGCCTGGACGGCGCGGGGACCGCTGGAATCCTGCGGTCGGGGTGGGGGCTGCTTCCTTCCTGGGCACTGGTGTGCGCGAAGCCTAGGCCTGCTCTCCGGCCAGCCCCGGCCAGCGCCGGCGAGGCAGCAGGTCCCGGGCACTCGGAATGTGGAGTTCATAGGGCGTGCCCACTGCACGGGAACAGGGGCCGCCGGTGGTCAGTGAGGACTCGAACTGGAGACGTGAGGTTCGAGGGAAGGTTTTGGCTCCGGAGATCTTCTGAGCTTCCACACTTTCTCCTCAGTGGTTCGCCCTGGACGAGGTTCCCAGAGGAAAGCTGCGTCTGAAGCTGGAGTGGCTCACCTTGCTGCCGGACGCCTCGCACCTGGACGAGGTTCGCACCGCGTCACCTGCGGGCGGCCGCTCTCATCCCGGGACCATCTCGGGCTCTGTTGCTGCTTGGCTTTTAAGAATTCTACCAGGAGTTTTGACGCCTGTGTTATAAGTCACTTAGTGTCGTGTTGAGACTAAGATACCAGGGTTGTCTTGAGTGCTGGGGACTGCACCCAGACTACGGTTTCCTCTTGAGCTTTTATTCTGTGAGGCAAGGTCTCACTGGGTGGCCTACCCTAGACTCAAAGTAGTGATCTGCTTGCCTCAGCCTGTCAGAAGGCTGGGATTACAGATGCATGCCACTATTCCTGGCCATCCTGACAAGTTTTTTTTTTAAATCAAGAATAGGTCTTTATGGGGGCTGGAGATTTAGCTCAGTGGTTCCGGCGCCTGCCTCGCAAGCGCAAGGTCCTGAGTTTGATTCCCGGTAACCACATATAGTGCTGGGCGTGGAGACATGCCCACCAATAATCAACACCGCATACCACAATGCCGGGCGCGGTGGCTCACGCCTGTCATCCCAGCACTTGGGAGGCAGAGGCAGGAGGATTGCTGAGTTTGAGGCTTGCCTGGGCTGCATGGTGAGCTCAGGGCCAGCCTGAACTACAAAGCAAGACCCTGTCTCCAAAATAAAAAAAAAAAAAGAATAGGTCTTTATACCTATTTAATGAGATCTTCAAATTTTGTGCTTGCTCAGTACTGGGATTTGGAGAGCCTCAAGCCGCCTGAGTGCTCCAGGTTTTGAATTATAATACCCTTGCCATCTGGAAGCCATCTTCCATGGCGTTTCTGTCTGTTGGGTCCATGGGAAGGTTCGCGCATTGCCGTTCTTGTTTCTTGAGCACCGGAGCTGTAGGAACCGTCATGCCGACCCACGTCCAGTAATGCATCCTCTCCCCCAGGTGCTGACCGGCATCAGAGCTGACAAAGGTCAAGCCAACGATGGTCTTTCCTCTGCGCTGCTGATCTTGTACTTGGATTCAGCAAGGAACCTTCCGGTAGGTAACGCAGTGGTGGCACCATCCTGGCAGCAGTTCTTGTTTGGGAGCCACTGCTTTGTTCAGCTTCGATGAGTCACCTCGATGCGTCTTGTCTGGCTGTGTTGTCACAGCACCTCCAGCGCCCACAGCAGCAGGGACACGGAAAGAGACGTTTGCTTCCTGCGTGGTCTGTCGCTAATCACTGAAATTTAATTGTCTAAAGGTGGCCGCTTTCATTACAGGGAGTAGGGATAAAATGAAGCAATTTTTATTGCAAACTGCAGCCTCATCCTAACTGTAGCTAGGATGAGCTACTGTGTCCTGATGATCCCCGGGGCATGAACGGGCACGGTGCTGCCTTCGAATGCATGTGCGGAGCCCTCAGGGGCAAGGGCACGATGGTGCTGAGTAGTCAGCTGTCGAACAGACTGATGTTTTGTAATCTAAAGGTGCACACTTCTGTTTGTTTGCATCAGAATTGTTTTGCTCTTAGGAAAATAAAAAAAACTATAAAGTACAGTTTTATAGCTCATAGCTAGAGCCTTGGAAAAGGGAAGTCTGTTCCGATCATGCCAGCATAGTGTGATCTTCCGCTGTGGTGCTTTAAACCCCACTCTACGGCAGTGTCATCGTTCACCACCACGTGACATTGTCCGATAATTACTTTGAGTGCCCATATCCCTTTTCACCAAGTAGTGATTCTTTATTTCTCTGTGTTGATGGCCACTTTTGTTGAAAGAAAGAATATTGCTACCGTGCCAGGCATGGTGGCACATGCCTATAATCCCAGCACTGGGAAGGCTGAAGCAGGAGGATTGCTCCAAGTTCAGGGCCAACCTGGGCCACGTAATGTGTTCATTGCCAACCTGAACTATGTGTCGAGACTCCTGACTCAAAAAACAGAAACAAAAACAACTTGAACAAAACAATATATATAAAAAGAACACTGCTACTGGTAGGGGCTCTGTCCTCAAGACAGTCCCTTGCGTGGTCTCCTGCCTCCCACGTGGCCATCCACGTGAGTGCACTGGTGAGTCACTGCTGTCTCCAGGCAAGACGCCATGATCACTTGAGATGTCTTTTTCCACACTACATCTCTGTATCAGGTTTCTTCCATTGTAGTTCTGCTTACCATAGAAAAACCTTTTTTTTGTGGGTCATGAAATTGTTTCATTTGGCACCTTTGCGGTTTTGAAAATTACTGATTTATTTGGATTTTGGTCCAAAATGAAGTAAGCATGCTTTGTGCATCAGTACATTTTACTCAAAGCTAATATTCAAATATGACTGAGCATTAACATTTTTCATACTGGGGGATATAATTAAACTGTGTTTATATAATTACCTATAATTATATTCTTTCTTTCAATAAGGCTTCTTGACCAGTTTTAACCTTTTACATTCTTACATTTCTCTTAAAAAATTTCCGTTAATCTTTGGCCAGTCTTTTAATCTAAACTCTTTATTCACTTGTAATTTCAAATTGGGAAAAGTCACCTAATTATTATTTAACCTTTCTACAGAATTTCTCATGCATGAAGACATTCTGCTTTTGATCACAGTAATGTTTGTTTCAAAATATTGAAATGTTACGAAGTTGTATAGTGCCTGATGGAAGTGAATTTATTGTCTATTTTAGGATATAGAGAGTAGAGTCGGTGAACTTGCAGAACAGGATTTGGCCGTTCGGTAGAACTGTTCTGTCGCCCTGAGTTGACGTTTGAGTCACGCCGCATAGCGATAAGGAGCAGAGTGCGTGGACTGACCCCTGGCACCAGGGCGCGTGGAGCATGCGGTGTGTGTGGTCGCCAGAGGCAAAGGGTCCAGCAGAGCCGCTGCCCGCCGGGCGCGCTGTCCGCCCCGTCCGCCCGCAGCAGGGCCCTTTGACTCTGCCTGGCCACCGTTTGCCTGTGCTTTGCTGTGTGCGTTCACCACAACCCACCGTTCTTTGCTTTCTCCTCCCGTCTCCACTTGCCTAAGAGTATCTACGAGGGAAGCTTTGGGTGTGGCTACTTAAAGGAGAGGCGAGCGTCGGGACTAGTCTTTTGTGAAAATACTACCTCAGTCTATAGAGCACTATTTGTGAGTCCTCCAGCATTCCTTCTTTTCTTGGGTGGAAACTGCGAGCGTGTGCCCGGAACTTCGTGCAGTTGCTCGTGTGGAATGGTGTGCATGCTGTGCGCGTTCCCCTGCATGCCCTCAGTTCCCTGTGCTCACGCTGTGCTGGTTTTACAAACTGTAACACTGCCCGAACATTGGCGGGTGCATCTGACCTGAAGTGAACTAACTTGAGATTCCTCAGCTGCCACTGGCTCAGAAAAAAGTAAAATTTCCTCTGAAGAAGAAAGAAAACATAATGTTAACGTTGTCTCGCAGTTCACTTCGTTGTGAGACGCAAATGTCTTTTTGTTAGCGTCCCTGAAACTCTCACTGAACTAAGTAAGCATTTTCTTCCTGCTCTAACACAGCAGTGTTAGAAGTCGCTTCCTCCCAGTGCGTGCCCTCTGGTGCCCTCCTGTCTCTGAGGCACAGTCTTGGGGCGGACAGGAGTCACCGTCCTGGCAAGAGCCTGCCCTCTCCCAGGTGGCTTCACCACGGTCCCTAGAGCAGCAGAAGCCACACCGCACTTGGGACCCAGCTTGCTGCTGGGAACTTCACATCTGGAGTAGAGGACGGAGTGCTGTGTGTTCTCCTTCACAGGAGCACAGCCAGGTCCCCGTGGCCGTGACTGGGACCGTCATGTCCCTCTTCAGGTTTAATTCAGGAATTAAGAGATGCCCGAGGACCGTTTCCCCCTTGAGTGTGCTAGTGACAGTGCTCTGCAGATCTGGAGTTTTCTTTTTCTTCGTTTGGTTTTTTAAGACAGGTTCTCACTGAATAGTCCAGGCTGGCCCTGAACTCATTATGTGGTCCAGGATCACCTTGAACTTGAGGTGGGGAGTCCACCTGCCTCAGTCTCCCAAGTGCTGGGACTGTAGGGATGCACTACCATACCTATCAGCTGTGAAATTTTCATTTTGGTTTCAGAAGGCTTTCTGTAAGCTTGCTTAGTCTATTTGTTTGATACTGCTTTTTCTTTCTTTTCTTTTCTCTTTTTCCTTTTTGTGGTACCAGGAATCAAACTCAGGACCCCGTGCTTGCCAGTGCTGTGGCACTGAGCTAAATCCTGCCCTAGTATTTCCAAAAAGAGGGAGCAGAATAGGTACTTTACCCATTTTATAGGTGAAGAGGATCAAGACCCAGGAGGGCAGGAAGTTACCCATCATTACCACTGGCGAGCAGGAACCAGGCCTCTGGGTTCTGTCCCTTGCACCTGTTTAAGGGAGGTGGTGGTGTGTAATACAACACATGCTGTCACTGTTTAAGAAAATGATTCTCTGCTTCCATGTTTCTTAGGGTAAAATGTCATCGTAGACTAGGACATAGGACAACGTGGCTCTGCTATGTAAATTTTGATAGTCTTTCCTCAGTATTTTTTCTAAATCATTTTTCTCAGTCTACAACTGCTTCCTCTGGGGAAAGGCAGTAGTTCTTACCTTGTATTAGGTTCTCAAATTACTTTGATATATATAGCCTATCACACTACTGGGTTCTCCAAATTAACTTCCTCCCTGCATTATAAAAACCACACCGCACCTCGTGATTGGGACGTAGGAGCCACATCAGCGTCCCGGGAAGTAGAGGAGAGCACCTCCTCGTCACCCGCCGCTCCCAGGACAAAGTCAGGTCAGGGTTCTCAGCCTCCTGGCGGTGCAGGGCGGCTTGTCCTGCCTCCCCCGCACAGACGCCTTCATTTCCACTCGCTCCGCCCCCACACGAGAAAGCGAAGTGGCGGGGCTCACCCCAGACTCAGAAATGACTTGAGGCTGCTGGTGCCTGGATCTGCGCCCTCCTCTTCTTTTGCACAAGTCCGTGTGTGACTTCCAGGCGTGAACAGTGACGACCGTGGCGGTCATAGGACCTTGGACCTGTGCAGTAACCCGTTGGCAGTGCACTCGCCGGTAGCCGGGCTGGCCGTGCGGCTCGTGGAGCTTCCCGCCTGGGAGACCCGGGCAGCCCAGGGCAAGGCGACTGAGATCAGGGACTCCGCTGCAGGAGGAGTGAGCAGCAGAGCCGTTGCCTCATCAGATTCACAGGCTCTGGTGCTGAGTGCGGAATGCCTCTGAGAGGAGAGGTGGGCAGTGCCTGCCTTGAAGATAATAGTGCGGCAGTGGAGTAGCTTCTACTGTGCAGACCCTGAGTGCGGGGCCTTCATGCAAGCTACCTTGGCCGGCCGGCCTTCGAACAAAAAGCAGATATCGTTGCTGCCCATCGATGGTGACAGGCTAGGCGCAGGGTGCCGTGCTCTGAGCCTCGCCTTGGATGTGAGCCTGAAGTGCTTCAGGATCCGGGTCTGGCTCACCCCAGGCTGTGCAGCTGCCCGGCCTCACTCGGCTCCCTGCACCCACCTGTCCCCGCACCACACCGCCCTCTTGCTGCCTTGGGCTTGACGCATGCGGGAAAGCAGCACCCTCGGCTCAGCTGTGCCTGCCCGGGGCGAGCTTCAGGAAGAGGCCCCTGTGACGCCGGCCCCTCGCGAGCGACGGCTCGCCCGGGCCTCCACGCGAGGCTGCGTAGGGTCACTCAGCAGAGGACAGTAAGCGGGGCCTTCCCTGAAGCCTCACTCCTGCAGTGTCCAAATCCCGCGGGATCAGGGTGGCCAGGAAAAAGGGTTATTGAAATGAGGAAATGTGGTATTTGATATTTCTAGATTAAAGGTTCCTTTTAAGATAAGACTTGGCATAAAGAACTTAATGGTGGCTGTGTAATTCTTAGAAGTTTTGTTTAATTTTTTGAGTTTTTTACAAGTTTTCATGTCATTAACCTTACATAAACTCTTCATTGCATGTTTTATTAACCCTCGGTGTATTCATTTTCTTCTGACCTGAAAGAGTAATCCATTAGACTTTAACCCCGGTGTCTTGAAGAAGGCTGCGGTTCAGAGAGCGTTCAAGGTAAACGCAGAGCCCCCTTGAGGCCGAGTGTCAGCTGTGACGTACTGAAAGAGGTCTGACGCTCACACGCGTGCCCGAGCTCCCACGCTGACACAGTGAACTGTTGTCGGGGAGACTTCGCACTTGTTTACCCAAGAATTGATGGTTAGACTCTACATCGGCTCTGGAGGTAAATTGTGTAAAGTTGTAGTACCGTAAATCAGATTCTTTCCTCTTGGCCTTATTTGGATTTGAGCTCATGAAATGGTGATCTAAAGGTGCACCTTGCAAACCGTGAGTACACGTGTGAGAAGTCACCTCTTCCAATATGTTGAGTAGCGGCCTCTCCGAGTCAGCCTCATAGCTTTGGTGCTGCGGGTTCGGGTGATGGATCGTTCCAGAACTTTAAATCTGATTAAATGAGGTATATTGGGAACTCAGCTCCACTCCCTAAAACACAACAATTGTGTGCCTTCTCTGGATAAGCTATCAGAATTTTCTGTGATTAAAAATGTCTTACTATTTTTTTCCTCTTAATTTCTCTGAACATTTTAGGCTTAAATATTTCGGGGATAGGATTTTAAATGTAATTATGTTAAGAAAATACCCAGAGAACAGGAGTGGTTTCTAACCAGTGTCCCCAGAACGGTGCAGGAGGCTGGGAAGGGACTGGCTTTGTGCCGTGTGTCGGTCCTCTCCTGTCCGTCCGTCCGTGGTCGGCCCGCGCTGCCCGCGCTGCAGGACCTGCGCCCTCGGCCTTCGCCAGTGAGGGCACGGTCCGGAAGGGGTCTCCGAGCCAGGCACTTAGCTGTGCGCCCGCTGGGGACGCCGAATTCGCCCTGTTCTCTGGAGAGGGAAGCCTTTCCTTCCCCGCGGGACTATCGAGCAAGTTACACTCCTGCCAACAGAAGTGCTTTAGGCAGGAAATTAGACGTATTACAGTTGTCATGGTATCATGCTGGCTCACGGAAGCCTGACGCCGGGGCTCCCGAAATCTGTTGTGCCCCCTTTAGACACAGGCGTGTCAGTGCAGGTGACAGAGCATGGGTGTCCCAGGGATGGAGAGGTAAAGAACCGAGGTTTAATCAGACACTCTGACCTGAAAGTTTATATTCTCATTATAATTTGTGCCTTTGACCTCTGTTGATGTATTTTGAACATTATGTCATGGTAGAAAATTATTAACCTTTTTCTATATAATCTAAAAGTCATCTATTTTAATATATACCATTGGGCCTGGCTGTAACTCAGTGGCACCACGCCTGCCTAGCAAGTACAAGGTCCTGAGTTCAATCCCTGGTACTGGGGGAAAAAAAAGATAATGCCATTATTTTCTGTGCCAGGTGTCCTGGCATGTGCCTGTAACCCCTGCATTTTGCAAGGCTGAAATAGGAAGATCCAAATTCAAGGCCATCATAGGCAGTTTAGTGACTCAGTGAGACTGTCCCTCCAGATGAAGAGTTAAACCCAGGGGCTTGAGGGCTCAGGCTGAGGACGTAGCTCATTCCCAAAGCCCTTGGGCACATCCCCAGCACCGCAAAGGGAAGGGCGGAGAGAGAGAGAAGGGCCAGTTAAATTTCGATAGTGTTTACTTACTCTTTACTGAGAGAAATATTTATTTTTAAATTGATTTTAACAGTACATTTTATGTATACATTATGATCACATTCAAAACTGAAGGTTTGTACCAGTACATGGCACATTTACTGATTTACTGAGAGAAATTTTAGAGTTCAGATAAACAGATCTTTATTCTGTTGTGCACGTGGTATAGAAAAGCACAGGACATGGGTTAAAATGACGAGCACCGTCCCGCTGCAGAGCGCCCAGCCGAGGTGGCACCGTCCCGCTGCAGAGCGCCCAGCCGAGGCGGCACCTGCGTCACTGGCGGGAGTCGCACGTCGTGGCTGCCGCGCTGGGCCACCCCGGCCGGCTGGCTACAGCACACAAAGGTGGCGGCGGGCGTCTTCCTGGAGGACTTCGCTCAGCTGAGACAGGACCCAGCAGCAGAGGGAGAGAGAGAGGAAATGAATTCAAGGGGGAGATCAGTGGTTTTTTACCGCAGTAGTCTATGGCCTTGGCTGTTTTTAACAGTATTTATTTCATTTTGCAGAATTCATTCACATCAAAAAGATGAACCAGAAATAGATTATCACAGTAGGTTTGGGCTAGTAATACTTTTCCAATACTCATATGATTTTGACACCCATTTCTGTCATTGCTGCAGTGTTGAGGATTGACTCTAAAATTATTTAACTAAAAAACATTTTGTGATTTTCTAATTATTTCCACTAACACATTTTTAACTATACTTTCTTGTGGGGCTAAGTTGTAAATAAACCTCATGTCACATATCTGTTGTGTTTTATCATGTTTTCTTCTATCAGCTATTTGTACTAAAGAATGCTTCTTGCTATTCTTACTCTGAAATTTTTTATTTTTATTGGCTTAAGTGAACGTAATTCTAAACAGAACTCTTCTTGCCAAAATTACTTAGCAGCTGTTAAGTGACATTTGATGTCTGGTGGCTGCTTATGTTTGAAAGGGAATGCTAGATTAAAATGCAAACCATGCACCTGAAACTTTATAGCTTTTTATTACTCTAGCTTGAGAAGTATTCTGAATTACCATTCTTTTACTTTTGTCTTTTCTCATGTTTTTCGGCTTACATTTACTATGCTTCATGTATTTTGTTACTCTAGTTAAGTTCTGAAAACTGTAAGTTCCATTAAAGAGTTTTAAAAGATTCAGTTTTCCCAAAACAACTTGCTTAAAAATAACACACTATAACTTTAAAAAATAGAATGCAAGCCGGGCATGGTGATGCATGCCTGTAAAGCCAGCACCCTAGTAAGCTGAGGTAGGAGGATGCCAAATTTGAGCCTATCCTATCAACCTAGTAAGACCCTGTCTCAAAATGAAGGAACTTAAAAGGAGTTGAGACTCTTAACTCAGCACACAAGCCTTTGGTTCAATCCCAGGCAGTGAAAAAAACAAAACAGAGTGTGTCGTTCAGCACAGGGACACATGCAGCCCTAGTTCTGGCTACTGGAGGCTGAGACAAGATGGATTGATTGAATCCAGGAATTTGAGACCCGCCTGTGCAATTGAGTGAGACTGTCTCAAAAAAAAAAAAAGAGCTGGGCATGATGGTGCACACCTGTAATCCCAGCACTCAGCAGGTGAGACAGGAGGATCTTTGCAAATTCAAGGCCAGTCTGGGCTACATAGTCAGTTGAGGGCCAGTGTAAAGTACATACAGAGTGAGACTCTGTTTCAGAAACAAAACATGTTGTAAGCAAATAGAATTTTTCTTGTTTCAGTAGAAACAGTTATTTTTTAGTTAAATTGTTCCCAGATATTCATTCTCTTTGTCTGAAGTATCAGAAGTAAATAAAAATGAGTCTTTGGCCGGGCGTGGTGGCTCACACCTGTCATCCCAGCACTCGGGAGGCAGAGACAGGAGGATTGCTGAGTTCGAGGCTTGCCTGGGCTCCATAGTGAGCTCAGGGCCAGCCTGAACTACAAAGCGAGATCCTGTCTCAAAAAAAAAAAAAAAAGAGTCTTTGTATCAGCTCAAGATGTCATCTTTAGTAAGACACGTTTCCAAAGTGTACCTATTTATTTTATCTGTTTTTGTGTTTGTTTTTGAATAGTCAGGGAAGAAAACAAACAGCAGCCCAAATCCTCTTGTCCACATGTCGGTTGGTCACAAGGCTCAGGAGAGTAAGGTAAGGTGCTGTCGCTGACTGCTTTCGTGGCTGTGTTACATTCTCATCTCGATCTGTCAGCAGCAGGCGAAGCAGCTCCGCAGCGTGGCAGGTCAGGCAGCAAGGCCTTTGCTTTTCGTGGTTTGGGGTTTTTCCCTTAAGTTCAGTGCATAGATAACAGACCACTGAAGTTGTTGCTATGTTGTTTACTTTTTAAGAACTTTGAAAAGTACCGTGTAAATATGGTATTCCTTGATTTCATCGGTCACTAAATCTCCAGTTTCTCTTGAGCACTGTATAAATATGTAAAGATAACCAACAGTGCATAAAATTCAACACATGTGGCTAGCTTCAAGAATTAAGGAGCTAGGCATGGTGGCACATGCTTGTAACCCCAGAATTTTAGAAGGCTGAGGCGAATTGTAAATTTGAACCCATCCTGGGCAACTTAGCTACACTTAGTGAGACCCAGTGTCAAAATAAAAGCTGTCTTAGAAGCTCTGGGGGTTTATATATAGTTCCCTGCAAAGGGTATGTCTCAGTCCTCAGGATGACATACATGTAGAAAGATGCTGCCACTACTGCAGTACATATTTTTGTTCCTGGTTCAAGAAAAGCATTTCAGAATTGATTAAGTTACAAAGCCATTGTTTACATTTAATTGTTGGCCTTTGAAACAGGTATGTGAGGACTGCGAATTTAGCTCAATGGTTCCAGTGTCTGTCTCACAAGTGCAGGGTCCTGAGTTCAATCCACAGTACCATAACACAATGCCGGGCGCAGTGGCTCACATCTGTCATCCCAGCATTTGGGAGGCAGAGGCAGAAGGATTGCTGTGAGTTCAAGGCTTGCCTGGGCTACGTAGTGAGCTCAGGGCCAGCCTGAACTGCAAAGCAAGACCCTGTCTCAAAAAGAAAAAGAAAATAATACAGGTGTGTGTTGGCCCAAGTCCTGTCTGTCACAGCACACTGATTTCCCCGACATATGCATCACCTTCCACACTACTAATATAATCCTTATTTAATTAAACTCATTCTGTGTTTCTGAACACTTTAAATGACTATTACAAAACTGGTAACCCTTTTCTACAGAAAATGTCACAGGGATGATACTGTGCTATTTCTTACAGATACGGTATAAAACCAATGAACCTGTGTGGGAGGAAAATTTCACCTTCTTTGTTCACAACCCCAAACGGCAGGATCTGGAGGTTGAGGTATGTTGTTTGTAGCTTTTCACTGGTATGTTTAAATATAATTAACCTACAATAAATTACCCATATTTAAAATGTAGGGTCTGATGGATTGTGACCCCTGGGCCCATCACTACAATTAAGATACTGAACCCTTCAGAAAAGTTCCCACTGTACCCCATATGCCTCCACACCCCTCCCCAAAGACAGATCTGCTTTTTATTGTTACACCACTGTAAGTCACTATTCTCATTTCCTGGAATTTATATAAGTAGAATTTTATAGTTTGTGCTCTTTGTGTACAGTGCTTCATGGAGTTACTGTGTTGCTGCAGGTAGGAGTAGCTTGTCCTTGGTATTGCTGGGAAGTACGTGTTCCCTGGGAGGGGATGTGCTGCCATTGGCTTATCCACTCACCTGTCAGGAAACGTGTGATGAAGGTTGGGTTCTTCCTGCCTAGACCTGGGTCACGGCCGTCTGCTCTGAGTATTCGGTGTCTGTGTGGACATGTCCCTCTGTTCTTTGCTGGGCGGATGCCTGGTAGGTGCATGTTAAGCCTTTTCATACACTGACCACTTGTCTCCAGAGGGCGGGAGGTACTTCAGGGCCCTCCGTCACAGCTCGTGACAGCGGTGCCCGCTGCACACCTTGCCAGAGGGAGAGGCGCGGCACCCCCACCCTGAGCCTCTGGGGCTGCGGTCAGCTGTGGGCCACATCACAAGAGCGCAGGGTACAGTATGACGGGGGTGGGGGTATGTGCGTGTGCACACGTGTGTGTGTGTGCGCGCGCGCACGTGAGAGAGACCAACAGTCTTTTTGTGTGGTTCAGGCTGACCTTGAACTTTAATCTTCCTTGGCCTCTTCGGTGCTGGGACGAGCATGTGCCACCACACCTGGCACAGTGAGACTCTTTTTTTTTGACACAGAGTCTGGCTTTGTAGTTGAGGCTGCCCCTGAGCTCACTGTGTAGCCCAGGCAAGGCTCAACCTGAGCAGTCCGCCTGCCTCTGCCTCCCGAGTGCTGAGATGACAAGGGTGAGCCACCACACCCGGCACTGTGGTATGTGGTATTGATGGCTGGTGGGCATGAGTCATCACGCCCAGTATTGTATGTGGTTACCTGGGATGGAACCGGGGACCTTGCGCTTGCCAGGCATGTGCCAGAGATTTAGCTCAGTGGTTCCGGCGCCTGCCTCACAAGCACAAGGCCCTGAGTTCGATCCCAGGTAACAACATAAAACAATGCTGGGCGTGGTGACTCACACCCACCAGCCACATCAGCACCACATACCACAGTGCCGGGTGTGGTGGCTCACGCCTGTCATCCCAGCACTCGGGAGGCAGAGGCAGGAGGATTGCTGAGTACGAGGCTTGCCTGGGCTCCATAGTGAGCTCAGGGCCAGCCTGAACTACAAAGCGAGACCCTGTCTCAAAAAAAAAAAACAAAGGAAATATTGTATTCTATTTATATAGGTATTTAATTTCTCTCAAGGTTGTATACATTTGAGTATACTTTAGATATCACATACCTCTGTGCATGTTTCCAAGTGTTCTATACTTTTTAGCAATATTGGAAATGACATTTTTCCTTTTTTTAATTAGGCTATAAGAACAATTGTTTTCTATGTGTTCATATTTCAAAACCATGCTAAACTTGCTTTTTAGTTCTAGTAACTGTAAGCATCATAGGATTTTGCGTGGGGACAGGCGTGTTAGTAGTCAGGCCGCACTGTTCACTCCCTGGACGCTTCGCTTAGTTGTCCTGCCTGCGCACTCTGCTCAGCGGGCCAGGACGCAAGGCTGGGGTGAGAAGGCCCTGGCCCCCCCAGGTGCCTTCTGGCTGGCTGAAAACTTCTTTCTGATTCTTCCCATGTGCAGTCCTGAATGGATGTTGAATTTCACTAGAGGTGATACAGATCTTTATATGGCTTTTCAAATCTAACTATTGTGAAAACATTGTTGGATCTCAAATGTTAAATAAAACTTAAAAACGGTTTTGGTTTTCAAAGTGAGCGTTTGAAAACTTTGCCAGTAAACCTTTATTCAGGAATAAGCCTTCTTTGGTTAAGATTGTGAATGTTTTTTGAGTCTTAGTTAGGAAGGCTCCTCATCTCTAATTCTGCTTTCTTATGGGGTCTGTTTTTCATTAGGTGATAATGGCACACTGAATTGAGTGTCTCCTCCTCTTAGATTTCCAGGAAGACTTGCTCTGCATCTGCGTAGTTTCTCTTACATACTGGTAGCCTGTAGTTTTTGCGTAGGGTGTTTCCGTTGCACAGTATATGCATGGACTTACAGGCTGTCTGCTTCTTCCTGATGGCTGTCATTGTTTGCCATGCAGAGATCCGTGTCCTCCCAGTGCTGTCTTCCTTTGATAGGACTGTTCTTTGGCACCGTAGATGTGCCCCGGAGACAGCCTGCTCTTCCTCTTCCTGGCACAGTGACGGGTGGATGCTCTCCTCTCCTTCCCACTCAGCCTGGCAAGAGCTATTTGGGTTTTGTTTGTTTTGCTTTGGTTTTGGAATCAGGGTCTCACTGTAGTCCAGATGGCCTTGAACTGTAGCCGCCCTGCGTCGTCCTCTGGACGCGCACCAGCGTGCCCAGCTAAATAGAGTTCTGCTGAAATTCGGCATTTGCTGCGTTTTGACTTCTTGTGGTTTCCTTTGTACTCCTTTTGATAGTTCCTCTTTTGATTATTATTTCCTTAATAATTTCCTCTTTGATTTTTCTTGCTACATGAATTATTTAAAGGCCTGTTGTGTCACTTCCCAGAGCTCACTTCTGGTTCTAATTTCAGTACAGAGTGTTCATAGGACACACTTGGGAGAGGCTTCCTGCGGGCACACGTGTGCTCTGTGGACGTCCACCGCCGCAGTGGATGGTGGTGGTTCTGCCCGGGTCCTCTGTCGCCTCCTGGTTTTCCCATGAATCTGCTTTGTCAGGGGTTGAATGCTTAGTGCGTGTATCTGGCTATTTCTGTGACTCCCTGGTTTTCTTTCAATACGTTTTGCTCCGTGCATCCGGGACATCGTGAGACAGGTATGAGAACAGCAAGGCCGTGTGGGCTGCGTAGTAAGCTGTGGGCAGCCCTGTGTCATTATTTCTGTTTGTTGTTGCATACCTTCATGTCCTATTTTATTCAAAATCATTTCTTTTTACCTAGCTAATTTTCCCTTCATAAACTTTTTTTTTTTTTTTAGTGTTTTTGAGACAGGGTCTCGCTTTGTAGTTCAGGCTGGCCCTGAGCTCACTGTGGAGCCCAGGCAAGCCTCGAACTCAGCAATCCTCCTGCCTCTGCCTCCCGAGTGCTGGGATGACAGGCATGAGCCACCACGCCCCACACTGTGGTATGTGGTATTGATTGCTGGTGGGCGTGAGTCTCCACACCCAGCATTGTATGTGGTTGCCAGGGATCGAACCAGGGACCTTTCTCTTCCTAGGCAGGCACTGGAACCACTGACCTAAATCTCCGGCCCATAAATTATCTTATTTATTCATTCATTTATTGAGTTAGGGTCTTACTGTGTAGTTTATATTTAGACTGGCTTTGAACTCACTGTTTAGCCTCCGTGCCGATACTACAGGTGTGCACCACTACACCAAGCCTCCTGCATACAGTTTTTAAATGATCTGTACCTACTGGATCTTGAATTTTTTTTTCTTTTTTTTTTTTGAGACAGGGTCTCGCTTTGTAGTTCAGGCTGGCCCTGAGCTCACTATGTAGCCCAGGCAAGCCTCGAACTCAGCAATCCTCCTGTCTCTGCCTCCCGAGTGCTGGGATGACAGGCGTGAGCCACCACACCTGGCTGGATCTTGAATTTTAAAAATAACATTTGAGGTTCTGTGAACATTGTCATAGTTATTTCATTAAAATTGCTTTTCTGACTGTAGCTTTGTTTTGTTTTTGAAACAGGATCTCATTATGTGTTCCAGGCTGCCCTTGAATTCACTGTAGCTCAGGCTGGCCCCAGATTCTCTTCAGTCCTACTGCCCAGCCTCCTGAGTGTTGGGGTCACAGGCGTGCACCATCCTGCCCGCTGACTGTAGTTTTCAGGACTTCAGCTCTTCTGGTGGAGTTACATGTCAGCCGCTGTCCGTTTCCATGGTGGCTGTGAAAGCCCCAGGTTCTTACTTTGCTTGGTCTTATTTTGTATCACATGATGGGAATCCCCTGTTTTATAGAGCCAGTGCTAAAGGTGATTGTTACATGTGATAAAGAAGTTACCATGCAGGGCTAGAGATACAGCTCAGGGGTTCCCTTACCTGGCAAGCACAAGGTCCCTGGTTCGTATCCCAGGCATCCATGTACAATACTGGGCGTGGTGGCCATGCCCACCAACTCAGCACCACGTACCACAAGTGCTGGGCATGGTGGCTCACGCCTGTCATCCCAGCACTCGGGAGGCAGAGGCAGGAGGATTGCTAAGTTTGAGGCTTGCCTGGGGTACACAGTGAGCTCAGAGCCAGCCTGAACTACAAAGCGAGATCCTGTCTCAAAAAAAAGAAAGAAATTACCATGTGTTAAAGCCAGTAATGTTTGAAACAACTATGTAAACTTTGAATAGTTTTAAAAATATTTGCAAATGGTCCGGAGGATTAGCTCAGTGGTTCCAGTGCCTGCCTCACAAGCGCAAGGTCCTGAGTTCGATCCTGGTGACCACATATAATGCTGGGCATGGAGACACGCCCACCAACAATCAACACCGCATACCACAATGCCGGATGTGGTGGCTCACGCCTGTCATCCCAGCACTCGGGCGGCAAAGACGGGAGGATTGCTGAGTTCGCGGCGGCTTGCCTGGGCTACATAGTGAGCTCAGGGCCAGCCTGAACTACAAAGCAAGACCCTGTCTCAAAAGCAAAAAAAAAAAAAAAAAAAAAAAAATTTGCAAATGCATTTCATTAAATAAGTGTCACTCATAGAAACTGCACACATGGCTACATGTGTCTTTCAATGGCGTTTTCATGGATATTTCCTTCTGTCCTTCAGATTTGTGTACGCTGTCAACTCCTGGCTCAGGTTACTGGTAACAAATGCGCAGGGCTCCATCTTCTTTGTTGGTGTTGTCCTGAGCAAATAGCAACACCCAAGACAGGCATTTTGCTTACGGCAATGTGCTGTCTTGCTGAGGAAGTTTCCTGACTGGTTTGTCATTTGTGGAAACAGTACTTTAAAAAAATACGGCGAGAGCCAGGTATGCTGCCACATGGCTGTAACACCAGCTGTCCTGGAGGCTGAGGCAGGAGGATGGTGATGTCAAGGTAGCCTGGGCAGCCTAGCAAGGCCCTGTCTGAAATTTTTCAAAAGGAGCTGGAAATGTAGCTCCCTATGTTTAGTCCCCAGCTGGGAATAAGGAATATGACCAAAATATCTTTGTGTTCTAAAAATATTTCTTAAAAGAGAATTTGTGTACTCTTCTGTTTTTTTTTTTTTTTTTTTTCTGAGACAGGGTCTCGCTTTGTAGTTCAGGCTGGCCCTGAGCTCACTATGTAGCCCAGGCAAGCCTCGTACTCAGCAATCCTCCTGCCTCTGCCTCCCGAGTGCTGGGATGACAGGCGTGAGCCACCATGCCTGGTGCTGTGGTGTGTGGTACTGATTGCTGGTGGGCGTGAGTGACCACACCCAGCATTCTATGTGGTTACTGGGATCGAACTCAGGACCTTGCGCTTGCAAGGCAGGCGCCGGAACCACTGAGCTAATCTCCGGCCCGTGTGCACTCTTCTAATTCTCTGTAGCTTCTGTACATTTCTGCTCAAGCCAAGTGTGTTTTGCACCCTGAACGCTGTAGGTGCGAGACGAGCAGCACCAGTGCAGCCTGGGGAGCCTGAGGGTCCCCCTCAGCCAGCTGCTGGCCAGCGAGGACATGACCGTGAGTCAGCGCTTCCACCTCAGCAACTCGGGGCCCAACAGCACCCTGAAGATGAAGATCGCCCTCAGGGTAGCGCCCACCCCACCCCCACCCGCGGCGGCCGGTCAGGGCGGGAGGAGAAGGGGTGCCGCTCCCAAGCCGGCCCACATGGCGGATGGTGCCACAGGCGTGGCAGTGCCATGATGGCAGAGCTCATAACAGGAGTGCAGCTGGGGAAGCGAGAAGCAGTCCTACAGAGGTTAGACGTTCCCTGCTGTGGTGTCTCAAAGGCAGAGAAGGTGCCCAGCCCGTCTTGGGAGCCAAGTGCGGGCTCCCTCGGGGCCGTGGCCCAGGCCGAGGACGTGGCTGTCCTGCCATCCGCACCCCTCGCTGCATGGCGGGGCCTCCGCACATCGGCCTTTCCCTGCGGGCTCCTGTGCGGACCCGCGTGCAGAGCAAGGGGTTCAAGCTTCTGTGGGAGCACGTGGTCTCGCGCCTGAGTGGAGCCACGCGGTGCAGGAGAGCAGGGGAGACACCAAGTGGTGCGCGTATTGGGAAGCAATATTTTCATTACTTAAACTTTTTCTAGACTTTTTGTATCATGGCATTATTTTAATCATAGAATAGCCAGACTGCTAAGACTGGATTTTTTTAGTGTTTGGAGCCAAGGTTTAAAGAACTATTTGTAGTCCTCCGAGAGCCACTCAGGTATGGGGAAGTTGCCGCTGTCACTGGCTCCGTGCTTCTTCCCACCTGTAGGTGCTCCACCTCGAAGAGCGAGACCGGCCTGCAGACCACCAGCACGCCGCGCAGGTCAAACGCCCCTCTGTCTCCAAGGAAGGGAGGAAGGTGCCCGCCAGGCCCCAGGGCTCCGCCTCTCCGGCCCCCAGCGGCAGCAGCACGGCTCCCTCCACACCCACACTCGGGGCTGGAGAGGAGCCTGGCGCAGAGGCCAAGGCCCCAGCCCCCGAGGCCCGCCCTCCGGCCCCTCGCGACCTGGGCAGAAGCGCCTCCAGCCTCCTGGCCTCGCCCAGCCGCGCCTCCGTCAAAGAGCCCACGCCCAGCATCGCCTCAGACATTTCTCTGCCCATCACCACCCAGGAGCTGCGTCAGAGGCTGCAACAGCTCGAAAAGTAACTATGCGTCCTCTGTGTAACTTGTCGCAGTCAGCAGTGCGGGCAGCCTATGCCCAGGCTTCTGTGGCACCAGCAGATTTCAAGTTCCACGCCGCAGGGCCATGGTGGACGCAGGGTTCAGGGGGTACTGTGGGGCTGTTCGCATGGAGGCCCGACCCGGGGCTGGCTCACGGAGCCCAGTCCCACACGGCACAGGCCGCGCGCGGTGAGCCCTGCCACGGTGCACATCCGACATCGCGGTGCTTGTGAGCCTTGGGGTTGCTAACACGGCCAGAGTTCACCTCTGACCTCAGAGGGGGAGAAGGCAGCATCGGAAGTTAGCTAGAGAACCTTTGGGTTGTGCCACTGCTTAGCCCAGGGCCCAAAGTCTGTTGACTTTCAAAATAAAACCTGTCACTCGGCATGGTGGCACATACCTGTCATCCCAGTACTTGGGAGGCTGAGGCAGGAGGGTCACTGTCAGTTTAGGCCGGCCTGGGCTACACAGTGAGCTCAAGGCCAGCCTGAACTACATGCAGAGATCCTGTCTCAAAACAGCGGCTGCTGTAACTTGTAACTTTCCGTAATAGCTCATGCTGTTTCCCAGACCAGCACTTACTTTCATTTTGACTTTTATCAAGTTTTTCTTCTACTCAGCCCAAGCTTGCTCTGCAGGGTAGTTTCTTCCTCACTCTCACTTTCTTAGAGAAACTTTACCACTGTTTTTTAAAAAACAAAAACAAGACCTGTCATTTTCTATGAGCTTCTCATTTAAAGGTCAGGAAACAGCCAAGTAAGAGCTATCACAAATGAAAATGTCAAGAGGCGTAGACTTGTGATGCACTAAGTATCTCCTTCAGGCAGGAGACGCAGGTTCCAAGGGCGACTGTCCCTTGCCAGGTGGTTCCAGCAAGCACAAGGTGCCTGGTTCTATCCCCCGTAATCACGTGCAACAATACTGGGTGGGGTAACTCAAGCCTGTGATCCAGCTCTCAGGAGGCAGAGGCAGGAGGATTGCCTTGAGTTTGCGGCTAGCCTGGGCTACATAATTCATGGCCAGCCTGAACTACAAAGCGAGACGCTGTCTCAAAAAAAAAAGAATTATCCCTGATCTTGCAGGCAGGGTCCGTGTCCACCTCTGCAGACTGGTCCCTCTCCATCCTTGGGTGTTGGTCTCTTAATTAATTCTATGATTATCGATGCGGTGCTGGTTTCCTTGATAAGAAGGGAGAAGAGGCAGTTATCTCAGCCCTCAGATGTTACGAGTCCCTGGAGGTGGCAGCAGAAGGACCTTTGAACCTTCCTCCTGCTTTTTGTTAGAAGAGGTCTGCTGGGGGGTGAAGGGACAGTGGCAGAACTGGAGCTGCGGCGAGAGGTCCCTCTGCCTGCTGGGGAGCCCTGGAGGCCGCGCGACCGCTGGGACTGGGCCTCTGATCCCTGCACTCTTTCTCAGACAGAAAAGTTGGGCCTCTTCCTTCTCTCGGGAGGGAAAGATGTAAATGAGAAACCACCCGTTCTCGGGGCCGCAGTGTGGAGAGCGGCCGAACCGCCATGTCACGCAGTCACTGTCCGGAGCCGGCCCCGCAAGCACAGGGCAGCAGGAGGGGACCTGCAGGGTCCACAGGGGCACCGGGCTGTTGAAGACAGAGCAGATGCTGCTGAGCGAGTCCGTGGGACTGGTGTCTAGCAGGGAGATTTGTCCCCTTTTACTTCGGGGTCTCACTGGAAAATTAGCAGCTTTGAATAGTGAGGTTGCACTGAACCTTCACGTGACCTAGAACTTCAGCTCATACCCAGAATCGGAATGTTGAAGGTCATGGGTACTCTTGATTCCTTTCTGCCTGGATGAATGTGCACTGTCTTGCTCTGTGCCTTGTGCCACTGACAGACGGATGTCCCGCTCTGCTCCCACAGTGGCACGACGCTGGGCCAGTCTCCGCTGGGGCAGATCCAGCTCACCATCCGCCACAGCTCGCAGAGAAACAAGCTCATCGTGGTGGTGCACGCCTGCAGGTGAGGCGCCGCCTGCGCCTGGATGTGGGGCGCGGCGCTAGGAGCCCTGCTGCTGGCCGGGAAGACTCCAAGGGCGGAGCGCCTGCACCTGCTCCCGGGCCGCCGGCAGCCTGTGTGCGGGTCCTCTCTAGGCCCAAATCCGGCCTCAGCTACAGTGGGAGCAAACAGACGTGATGCGTGCGCTTCTGCCTGAGGAACTGGTTTGACCGTGTAGCAGTTGAGGGAGAAGAGAGTTGGGGAAAGAGTCTCTGCTTGACGTACGTCAGAGCACTGTCCTCGCTCACAAGAAATATCACTGAAGAACACTTTTGCTTTTATTGATAATTACTAGATTGTTTTTAACATACAGAAATGTATATAAAATAATTTCTAGGTGCTAAAAAAAATAAAGGTTTCTCCAGTGTCTGGCAGACCTGAGAAACCTAACTTGAGCTGTTCATATGATTTTGTTAAAAGGACAGCAATGTTAAAGAGAATTCTGGGGAAACACCAGGCATTCCATCTTCTCCCGGGCACATGTGTATCTCAGTGGCATGGCACATGCCTCACAAGTGCACGTTCCTGAGTTCAGACCCCAGCAGCAAAAAAAATAAATAAATAAAAGAAGTCCTAGTAAATAACATTCCTTTTTTGTTCTTAACATTACTTCGTAAACATTTCTGTCGTACTTATAACCATGTCAGTGGTTTTATAATGCTCCCTTGAATGCTATAATTAATCTGTTTTGTTGTTCAGCCTTAAGAATATCTGTATGAGCTGGGCGTGGTAGCTCACGCCTGTAATCCCAGCACTTGGGAGGCAGAGACAGGAGGATTGCTGAGTTCGCGGTGGCTTGCCTGGGCTACATAGTGAGCTCAGGGCCAGCCTGGACTACAAAGTGAAACCCTGTCTCAAAAAAAAAAAAAAAAAAAAAAAAGAATATCTGTATGAATGTAACATGGTGATGAACTTATTTTTGAAGTAGTTTTTGGATTTAATTTCCAGAAATAGGAAAATATGGATCAGAAGATCCAAAAGTTTATCATATGTAGTTACACTAGTCTTTCAAAAAAGAGTTAAAAACCCAGGTGTGGTGGCTCACACCTATACTCCCAGCGCTCAGGAGGCAGAGGCAGGAGGATTGCTGTGAGTTCAGGGCCAGCCTGAATTACAAAGTGAGACCATGTCTTAAAAAGTTAATGAAATAAAATAAAAAGTGGATATGGGTGTTTCAAGGATATTGGGTATACCTTTTCCTCCACAGTCACACAAAATTTTATTTAACAAGTCTGGTATACCAATTTAGTAAGTTTAAAATGGGATGACAGTTTTGCTTTAGTTTGTATCTGAGTAAGGATGATGGTATGGGCCATGTTCCTTGTCTATTTTGGCAATTATTTAAATATGTTATAAATATTTATAGCTCTTAAAAGCCTGTAGGAGGGCCAGTGGTTCCAGCATCTGCCTGGCAAGTGCAAGGTCCCAAGTTCAATCCCTGGTACCACATAGCACAGTGCTGGGCATGGTGGCTCATTCCTGTCATCCCAGCACTCAGGAGGCAGAGGCAGGAAGATTGCTGTGAGTTCGAGGCTACCCTGGGCTACATGGTGAGTTCAGGGCCACCCTGAACTGCAAAGCAAGACCCTGTCTTGAAAACAAGAAATTTTTTTAAAAAGCCTGTAGGAGCCGGGCATGGTGGCATGTAGGAACCTGTGGGAAGCAGGAAAATAAAATTAGTAAACAGAATTCGGTCCAGTGACTGAAGTTCCTCATCTCTTCTTGCTGCTGAGAGTGTAGTTGGGAGGGCCTTGCGGAGCGTCCAAGCAGACTTGCCCAAGGTCTGCGGCTTGCCAGCCAGTGCAGAGCCTGGGGTGTCGTGCCGACGGGCCCTGGGCTGGCCTGGCCCCCGGCAGGCAGAGGGCAGAGCAGGCTCAGTGGAGGAGGTGCGTCCTGTGCACGGCTGGGCTGGGTGGGTGACAGGAAACGGGCCGGCCGGCAACAGAGGGGACCAGGAGGCCTCGGGACCTGGGGTGCGGGTTCACTTGGCCAGAGCCTGGCTTGCTTCTTCCTCAGGATAAACCCGTAGAACTATGGTGGGAAGACATGTTAGGAGCAGATATATCTGAAATCAAAACATGATGCAGCAGATTTGAATGTGCTAGTGCTCTCGTTTTCCTAAATTCTAACATCTAGTCTTCTCTGGTCCATGTTACAAGAAATCTCATCGCTTTCTCAGAAGATGGCTCTGATCCGTACGTCCGCATGTATTTATTGCCAGACAAGAGGAGGTCGGGGAGAAGGAAAACACACGTGTCCAAGAAGACGTTAAACCCGCTGTTCGATCAGAGGTACGGTGGATGCTCCCCTGTCTGGGGAGAGGCTGTGGGGCGGCGAGCAGGGCGCCTCAGCCCAGCTGTGCAGCCGGGCTCTGCTGAGGAGTCAGACGCCGTGGGTGGGGATCCGTGTTACGGTAGCATGATGTCTCACATGCTGACTCCTATGAGATGCGACTTCTGTGCAAGACCACGGCATTGTACAAACAGAATTGGTGAGAAGAACGTTAACATTACCTCTGGCAACTCGAGGGTTGCGGCTCGGCAGAGGCAGGCTCTGCCCGCGTGCTCAGGCGGGCGAGTCCGGGCGTCCTCCAACCATGGTCCGTCTGTCCTCCCCTTGTCCTCTCAGACTGCGCTTTGCAGGTAGCACATCCGCGCTCGCTGGCTTGGGCCCGTGTTGTGCAAAGGTGCGCCTCAGGCTCTGTGTCTCACTCCAGTAACTTGGGTCGGAAGTCAAACTCTGTAACTTAAATAACATCAGACTCGCCCCACACACCCAAAAACTGACTTGGCGAGATAGAAAACACGGTTTTTAAATGATCTCAGCAGAATGCCATTTTTAGTTAAGGAAGATACAGTACAGCGGAATGACAACGTTCCTTGGTCCCGCACAGCTTTGATTTCAGCGTGTCGCTCCCCGAGGTGCAGAGGAGGACGCTGGACGTAGCGGTGAAGAACAGCGGCGGCTTCCTGTCCAAAGACAAAGGGCTCCTCGGCAAGGTGAGCATGAAGACATCTTCGCGTGTCGCCCTGCTTTGCACAATGTAAACCCTCTCTGCAGTGCACGTGCCTTAGCAGGAAGGTCAGGCTCACCCTGTGAGTGCTCATTTGTAAAACAGTGTGCCAAGACATGTTTCGGACTGAAGATTATTTATATTACTGTCTTAATCACACTAATGCCAAGAACTTTTAGTTGAAAAATGATTGATTTTTCAAGCTTTTTAAAGTTTTGTTCAGTACTACATTGTAAAGAACACAAAGGAAAATCATCTCATCCAGCCTTCTTCCCCTCCCGGTTATCCTGCTCCCCAGCAAGGCCTTAGCTGGCCTCTGTTCATGTTCGTTGTTAACTTTGGAGTAGATTCCGTCGTCCTCAGTCACGCACGTCACTGTCAAGCCGCGGAAGAGGTGCACAGGAGACCTGTGTTGTTAGCAGCCCCGCGAGCAAGCCATCTTGGCTGGGCCACGTGGAGTCCACTGATCGTCTCCACGGGTGCTTCAGGATAACTTCGTTTTATGGCTGCTGGAGACACGCATTATAAGCCTGATGATAATCAGGCTTATAATCAAGATTATAATCTACTACACGTGAATCTTACGTGTAAAAAGAATGAGTCACCACAAAACCCAGGGAGAGCTCCGCAGCACTAGATTAAGGCAGAAGATGACACAGCAGCGTATCTAAAAGGAGTCACGCAGCCTCCCAACAAGCCCTTCTCTTCCCCAGGTGCTGGTGGCTCTGGCGTCTGAAGAGCTCGCCAAGGGCTGGACCCAGTGGTGAGTCTCTTTGCCCGGAAGTGGGGGCAGGTGCTGGGAGTGAGCTTGACCCCACTGCCGTGCTCTCTGCCGCCCAGGTACGACCTGACGGAGGATGGGACGAGACCCCAGGTGGTGACGTAGCCATGCTGGACGCGAGGCGGCCTCCTCGGTGACCACCTGCCCTCCTCCACTCGGACACACCCTCTCACAGACGTACCAATGTTATTTTTATAATTTCGTGTATTTAGTTATATATACCATAATAATTTTATAAAACTGTTAGGCATTTTAGGCAAATTTGGCCAATGTTAGTGTTGGCGTTTTAGGTTGAATTTCCTCCAGGCTCGGCCAGCCTCTGTGTGTGCAGCAGGGTGTGGTCAGCTGTGCCCTCCGGAAGGCCAACGCCGGGTTCATATTGCTGCCTTGTTTGTACAGTACTGTGGTGCACCATGCCATGTAAATAGAATATTTTTTTATAATCTCCACATGCTGGTTTTGATTCCCAAAAAAATGGATCAAAGAAATACGTATTTTCTTCTAAAACTTACCGCATTGATTTACTGAATACTCATTTTCATCTTTGCAGCAAAACATTGTCATTGACCTATTTTGTGGTGTTTCTTTTTAAAAGAAACAAATGAAAAAATTAGTAAATATTGGTATGTTTCTGCCCGTTACAAAAAGTATTCAAAATATTAACATTTTTATAAATGTAAAGCTGTACTATTGGGAGCCCGGGGAAGATCTTACAGAGAAACATGCTGTATAACTGAGTGTTATCAAATGTCCAGGGAATTGTCATGGTTCCTACATCTTGTACTGCTTTGGAATTTCTCATATAAAAGGAACGTCTTCAGTTTGTCCCGGGTGCCTGTCGTAACTGGCCCACAGAGCAGCGAGAGATGGCGTGAGGCCTCCACGGCCGGGCACAGGCCGCCTGTCTGCAGCGAGTGCGTGTCATGAGCCTGCGTGGCTGCACGTTGCCCGCCTCTGAGCACAGAGGAGCGCGCTGTCGTGAAAGGGTGAGGTCGCGGCCCAACACGTGCCAAGCGGTTGCTGTCGGCTCCCGGGGTCCCGTGAGCACCGGCCGCACCCCGCAGCCAGCCTCCCCGCCGCCGCGCCGGGGGCCGGCTCCCTCCGCTGCGTGTGGGGCCTGCTGCCCCTCGCTCGCCCGGCTGCGTTTCTTTTTGCGCCATCACTGATCTTACTATCAGGCTATTGTTACGTAGTTTTCACTCTGGAGTCTTCTTTTTTGACTATTAAGAGCATGATTTATAGACTTAAATGTCCCCCAAACCTCTTGTGAGCTGAGGCTACGTAGCAGCGTTATGAATTTTGCATGTCTGTATGTGAAGTATGCACAGAAAGAGGCTTCCATGTGCGCTTTAAGCTAGAGTAGGAGACAGCTCCCTTAGCACCGCACGTGCCCGGGTGCGGGGACTCCAGCCGCGCAGCCAGCCCGCCGGCAGGACAGCTCCTGGGACCAACCGTACCGAAGTGCCTGGGGCGAGCCTTGACACGGCCACACACTCCTCCCGTCGGGCACATTATATTGCACTGTAAATCACGCTCTGTGCTGTGGGTTTATTTACAACAGGTCTTGCTTCACAGCACATGGCACATAACACTACGGCCGTGTGCAGGTCTCCGGTGTGTGGGCGACCCTCTGAAGCCTCTTAAAGGCTTTTCCAGCCAGTGCACAGATTGTTTACTCCGGGAGGAGCCTACGAATGTGCCGCGCACACATGGACACATGTGCACACAAAACATGTAGCCATGGCGTCTTAGTAGCAGGAGAAAAGTAGCATCATTAAATTAGGCGCTTAGCCATGGTATTCTATTTTTTAATGTTTTTTTTTTAAATTAGATCTACTGGGGCTAGGGATTTAGCATAGTGGTTCCGGCGTCTGTCTGGCAAGTGCAAGGTCCAGAGTTTGCTCCCTGGGACCACATACCACAATGCTGGGCGTGTGTTGGCCCCACTTAAAATCCCGGCACTTTGGAGGCAGAGGCAGGAGGACTGCTCTGAGTTCGAGGTTTGTCTGGGCTTCATAGTGAGCCTAGGGCAGCCTGAACTACAAAGTGAGACCCTGTCTCAAAAAAAAGTAGGTCTATTGAAGGGCTTCTGCCAAAGTCTATAAAAGAGAAGAAACAGGTGTTACAATTTCAGTATGCCAATAATTTTCCATCACCTTAAACATCTGGAGCCAGCGCCCAGATGCTTGGGTCTGCTCCGTGTGCGCCTCTGGTTGGCGCAGCGGACAGAGCTCGGGGCGGAGCCCGCAGCACACCGCCCTGGGCGCGAGGCCCTCCCTGCAGGCCGCTCGGTCCTTGGAGCTGGCCCTGGCTGTCTCCCAGCAGGAGAGCGAGGAGAGGGCCGGGCCGGCTGGACCACCGAGGGGAAGCCTGCAGGTCGGCTGCGGTCGTGCCCAGCGTGCCAGGGCCCTCATGACGGAAGAGGCCTTGCTGTGTTCTCACGATGACACTTTGAGTTTTGAAAATGGATCGTCTAGGAAAAGGGAGCTGACTTTTCTACTTTGAGCCAAAACCTGTGGAGGGAAAATTAGTGACCGTTGGTGAATTCGGGCGAAGCTCTGCTCGTTTGTACATGTGGGTTGCGTATCCTGTGCCTTAAAGTCCAAAGGTGTTTTCGGGTTTCAGGCGGAAGCGGAAGCAGCTGAGGCTGGCTCTGGACCGTCCCCGGGGCGTCGCACCGGGTCAGGCCTGTCGAGAGCCCGGGAGCTGAGGCAGGTGGACAGTGGCACTGGGCTCCGCCGTGCTCGCTCCGGCTCCGGCCGCCTGCGCGCTGCGATCCCAGAATGTCCTTTTGCTCTGCCGACTCACACGGCCCTGCATGTATTTATTCAATAAAACTTCTACATTAGTTTACTTGTGATTTGCTTTTCTTTTGAAGTGAAATTTTCCGTGTGAGACCAAATGATCTGGAAGGCGGTTCTCATGTGCCACGCGTGCGCGCCGTGTCTGAGTTCTCTCCCCGCAGCTCGTGTACTGGCCGAGCTCAGTCCCCTCGTCGGGCTGTCCGCCTCGCTTAGCAGACATGCAGTCGTGAAAGCAGCTCTTCCACAGGTGAAGCTGAGCAGGAAGTCGGGCTGCAGAGGGACGTGGCGGCCCAGCCGTGCTCAGGCCTCAGCCGGAGCTGGGACCCGAAGGCTGGGACCCAAAGGCTGGAACCCAAGGCGGGGAGCGAGTGCGGGGCGGCTCGCGTGGACGCTTGGCAGTCTTCCCCTGGCATCGCAGCGCGTGAGGCTGCTTCTTCACTCGCCCCTCGGAACCAGGGGCCTTTCTATCTTGCTGTGTTCGCTCGCTGTCTCTTGTGGTGCCAGGGCTGGAGCCAGGCCCTGCACATGCCAGGTGAGGGCTGGGTCATGGAGTTGCAGCCCCCCGGTCCTGTTAGGATACTCCTTGTGTGTTGCTGGCCGTTTCCCCAGAAGTCTTTTACTGCCTTCTCTGCTACCCAGACTCTTAACTGCAGGAGCGATACATTTTTCTGCTTCCTGTTTGTTTTTCCTGCCGTTAGTTTTCCACGGTCTCAGAATTCCCCTCACCTGTGCAGAGCCCCCTCAGAGCCCCAGGCCTCCCTGGCACCTGTCTGCTTGGGGGTCTCACAAAGGCCAGTCTGTGCACCTGTCCATCCTCAGACACTCGACTGGAGACCCAAAGAGTGCCTGGCTTTGCTGCTCCTCACGCTCTGCAGACACAAAGCACGTGGACTCTACCTCGAGAGCTGCTGTCCTCGGGCCTTGAGCTGTGATCTGTCCTCCGGACTCGGTCGGACAGCAGCAGTGGCTTTCAGCTTCAGCTCCTCTTTGCCCGTCTCAGCGGCACGTCACAGCCCACACTGCCCTGGGCCTGGGCCAGCTGCCCTTCCTCTGTGGTCCCTCTCCTATCGCACCCCAGCCACGGTAGCACCCTGTTCCTCAGAGGCCCCAAACACCCCCCGAGCACCTTCGCAACGGGTCAGCCCCCCACGAAGTCTTTCCCAGAGGCTTCTGCCAGCACCATTCATCCCAAGTGGTCTTTGTGCCGGCACCCAGTCATTGACAAGTTAGTAGTATTTAGAATTCTCTGTCACTCAAGGACAGAGACTTTATATGACTTGAATGTTTTCCTAATGGTGGTTTTTGATGTGTGGCTGATGAAGTATCTGTTGAAGATATAGTGTTTGAAGTTCAAGAGACCAAGCTGGGAATAGAGGTGTATGCGTGGGAGGCTGTAGGAGGAGGATAGGGAGGTCAAGCCTAGCCCGGGCTGTACAGTAAGTCCTTGTCTCAAAAATAAATAGGGCTGGGGGACCGGGGATTTGGCTCAGTGGTTCTGGCGTCTACCTTAAAAGCTCAAGGTCCCAGAGTTCAGTCTCCGGTGAACACATACCACAGTGCCAGCCGTGGTGGCTCATGCCTGTAATCCTGGCAGTCAGAACCACACACCACAGTGCTGGGCGTGGTGGTTTAGACCTGTCATCGTAGCACTCGGGAGGCAGAGGCAGGAGGATTGCTGTGCGATGGAGGCTTGCCTGGACTACACAGGGAGCTCAGGGCCAGCCTGAACTACAAAATGAGACCCTGTCTCAATAGGGCTGGGGATTTAGCTCAGGTGGTACCTACTTTGGAAGCATAAGGTCCTGAGTTTAGTCCCCTTACCACAAATAAATAGTGCTTGAAAGAGTGCATATCCTTTTAACGAAAGATAAATACCTATTGAAAGATCTTAGTAAAGATCAATGAGAGGTATATTTAGAAGCATAATGAATAATACTATTGAGTCAAAATATGCACAGTATGGTTATCTGAGCAACAGTCTGAGTATAAAGTGGGACACAGCCACGATGTCTGCATGTATTTGGTGGTGTTCTAGAACTCTTCGGTGATTAAATATGAAAGGAAATAGATTATAAAGTTTATTGGGAGGAAAAGTCATTTTTTGATAGAAGATTGTCTACCTAAAAAAGAAAACAAGGCTGTGCTTGCCCACAAGACAGCTGTGCAGGCCGAGTGAAGGCTGAGGCTTTAGGGCTGGGAAGTGCCGGAAGACGCAGAGCCCTTCAGCAGAGGGCGGGAGGCGGACTCCTTGGCAGTGTGAAGCCGGGTCTGTCCACTCACCGGCTGACCACATGAGCTCACCAAGCAGAGATGTCAGGGAGTGCAGTGTTTAGAAAACCCAAGGGGCAGACCGAACCCTGTGGGCCGGAGGAGGGGTCGTGTCCATAGCGTTGTCACACTACTCTGGTTTTCCTCCAAAACACTAGCAAACACTGCAGGCAAATGTAAGATACAGGCTGTTCACAGGAAAAAGGAAACTCCCTGCGGAAGTTCAGCTGTGGGACCTATAGCAGGAGACCTTAAATCAGCTCCTGTAATATACTCAAAAAATGAAAGGTGCTAGATCTAAAGAATTAGAGCAACACATCAGAATGGTGCTCACCAAGACAATCCCAGTAAAGGCATGTCGCCCAAGCACTGAGCCCAGTTCTGGGTTTCAAGCATCGTGAGTGGACTGCAGCTTTCCCTAGAGCGGGGCAGCAACTGCAGGCCGTGTGGCCGGGGGGGCAGGCGTCCTGCACACAGTGGCCTCCGGGCAGGGCGGGGTGCCAGGGAAGGAACTCCGCCTTCAGAAATGATGCCCGAGAGGAAATGGCTGGCGTCTGTGCGTGGGTAACACCTCGCAGCCCAGCCCTCGCTCACGGGAGGGCAAGGACAGCCTCAGCAGGGCGGAGTGCAGCGGGCTTTCTCCGCAGCCTACGCATTTCGCTTTTGTATATAACCTTTATTATTTTGCTTGTTTAAACATTGTTTTTTATTTAAAACCTTTAGTGATTTATATTCACCATTATTTGAACCATTTGCCATTACAGAAAAAAACAGTTTCAAATAAAACTGAGGGCTGAAGGGTTAAGAGCCAGAGCTAATGTCTTAGACTATTTAAAGTCACAGCACACAGACAAAGCAGCTGGAGCAACGTGTCATCCTCCTTGGCAACGGTGACTGACTTCCTGTCAGAAAACAGGAAGGCTGGGGGAGCCTGGCGGCGTGGCCAAAGTCTGTCCCAACTGCTGTCCAAAAAGAAAGGAAAATGCAAGGTGGTGTCACTAACCGATTGTTCGGTTACTGGCCCTGCGGGAGGACCCCGGGGAAGTCCCTGCGTCCTTCACACACTTAGGCCCCAGTTCTGAGGAGCAGCGGCAGTGCTTGTGCGGAGGTGCTCGGCGGGGAGGCGTGCCTGAGCCGAGTGGGGCGCCGCACCCCTCGGTCCCTGGAAGCTGTCTCACGCAGTGGCCTCCTTCTCCACTGGCCGGGACGGCAGCCCTGCTGCGCTTTCTGTCGCTCTGAGTTGCTCTCACCAGCACACGCTGCCCCCGAAGGACTGGACACCAGCCTGGGACTCCATCAGGCCCCCGCACAGCCCCTTCTTCCGCATGGCAGCAGAGCACCGGCTTCTCGCCCTCGTGTTCCTTGCAGTGCAGGGCCCGTGCAGAGAGGCACCTTCCCGCTGCGGCACCGCGCCTGTCAGAAGAGGAGCGTGCCTGCGCGGCCCCGAGCTGAGCTGCAGTGCTGGCGCCCCCGCCCCCTGGCGCTCCGGCTCGGGGCCCTGTCCCGCGCCTCACCTGCACGGTTCTCTCCTGCTCTGAGCCTCGTGTAAACGGGATCCTGTGGGTTTCCGTCCGGGTCCCTCCCTAGGAGAGCAGTGTCAGCCAGTCCGACTGGAGACGGGACCCAGGCCGGGTCCGGCTGTCCTGCTTCCGCAAGGATCCCGTGGCTCCTGGGCCACCAGTCCTGACGCCGCCAGCAGCTCCTGCCTTGGCCCCAAGATCGGCTGTGGAGAGGAGATTTACAAAGTGTGACTCAGTGCAAAATCAGAGCACATGTACTGAAATATGACAGTGTACACTCCCAACACGGGGACATGTGACATAGTATGTAACATGCATAGTACACATGGTCCCAATCCACAGCACAATACATAAAGCACAACAGCAGTACACATGACAAGATGTGCATTATACATGGGCAACATGCAGTGTAAGCATATGTAGTATGCAAAATATGCACACATTTAATATCTATATTACATAACAATGCATGTATACATGACATTATACACAGCATAGTATATGTACAACACAAAACAATACCACACAACATACCCCTGACAAAGCACATACACTTACAGATGCAATGTACTGTACATGATACAAGATAACACGGTATACATAAATTCACAACACGGCACGTGATGCACACAACAACCTCACGACACAGGACGGACGCCGTGCCCTTTCCTGGAACCTGATGGGCAAGATGAGAGGTCCTGTGCTCACTGCTCGTAGCCTCCAGAACGTGAGAGCACAGAGGCCTACTGTGCCAGAGTACACTTTTTATTTATGAAAATTAAAACAACGCTGTGATTTGTTGAATCACTTATTATGCAACAGTTCTTCTCCAAACTTGCCTCAAGATAGTTGCTGAAAATCTCTCACCATCACGTTCTGAGCACATAAACATCCTGAGCACTAACTGTCCACAGCGATGGTGAAGAAGGAACCCGTTACACATCCCTTGTGTTCCAGTCACTGTAAGAAATAGCTCTGGGGAACTTTTTGTTACACAGTCTGGTCCTTTGATTACGAATGTAGACAAGGGCTGGAGGGTTAGCTCAGTGGTTCCAGCGCCTGCCTTGCAAGTGCAAGGTCCTGAGTTCGATCCCCGGTAACCACATACAATGCTGGGCGTGGAGACACCTCCACAATCAACAC
>PVIC010005135.1:0-55970 GCA_004025085.1 Thryonomys swinderianus
CGGCTCCGGGGACGCCGTGAACTTCCTCAACCCTACCATTCTGCAAGCCTCAGCTCCTCTTCAAACGCTTTCCAGACACGCTCCTGCAGGTCTTTCACAACAAAGCCCAAGTGAGGTATCTTCCGGGACTGAGCTTCCCCTTCCCCGTCCTGACCTCAGGGCTGAACAACCTCCTGTGCCCCCCACCCCCAGGCGTCAGGGAACACAACAGCTGCCCTGAGGCACCGAGTTTCTGGCTAGTCTCTCTCCCTTAGTAAATGAGGACTTCCTCCAGGGTGGGGTCTCCGTCCAGGTCGCCACTGTCTCACTTTCTCACCCACAATCTGTTTCACACCCGCCCTGTGCTCAGACCTCATTCACTGCCTAACACTGACTTCCGGCCAAGAGCGCATGAGGAAAAGGACCAGAGCACCTTCTATCAGTTTTCAGGATCAAGAAGCCTCACACGACATAGCAACGCCTGAAAGGCTCTAGAAATAGAAAGCAAAGGATAGGAGAGGGGCTGAAATATAGAAATGACAGCTGAAAAGCACCAAAGACAGCCTTTACCCACTTGCAAGTTTTATCGTGTCTGAAAAAGTAGGTAATCAGATACAAGTTAAATCGGACAGAATCCTTTGCAACAAGGACAAAGGATTTTCTTCCTTCCTTCTTTGTGGGAGCTCTTGGTGCAGCTATTGAGCCTGGAGCTGCTATGGTGAAATTCTACCCTCTCAAGTGCTTTTAGTTTTAGCCCATTTAAGCCATTGTGAACCTGAACTTGGCAAGTCACCTTGCTGCTCAGTGAAAGAGAAGGATAAATAGAGCTTCCCCGACTCTCCCTTTCTCAGCCACCAGCGGGAGAGCATTGTTGGAGTCCTTCAGTTGTGGCTAGGTTACCTGGGTTCTCCTCTAGACACGCGAGGCCAAATTCCCACTGTAATGTGATATTATTGGGCCAGTTTGTCTGACTTAAGAAAAAGCATTATGATGATAGAAGTGCTTTTGTTTCATACGCTCACAATATATGAGAAAATCTTGTAAAGTGTACAAGCTTAGGCTTTTTTTCTGAACAATAGAGAAAAAAGGAAAATTTCCTCTTGAAAAAGATTTTAAAAATAAGAATTTCAAAGGTACTTGATTAGTAACAGTATTAATTCGTTTCTAGAATTTAAATATTTCTTTTTAAAATTTCCATTCATCCAATGGTATTTATTCATATTCCTAAACGCCTATTCCAAAAGTAAATAAAATTAATTGGACTAATACTTACATCAAGAAAAATAAATCTAAGAAAAATGCAATCATTTAGTTTTCTGAGATTTGACTTGTGCAACTTATAATACTAAAGAAACCTCACAAGTCAGTGTCTTATGCCCCTTCCCTCTATAATATCTAATTCACAGGTAACTTCAAGTATTGAGGTGATTTTTTTTTTTTTTTGAGACAGGGTCTCGCTTTGTAGTTCAGGCTGGCCGGGAGCTCACTATGTAGCCCAGGCGAGCCTCGAACTCAGCAATCCTCCTATCTCTGCCTCCTGAGTACTGGGATGACAGGCCTGAGCCACCACGCCTGGCACTTGTTCAGATTATTTTTAATCAGTTCCTTGATTTCAGGTCACCATTCTATGTTTCGTGATAAAGGATCTAAATACATACAGAAAGAACAATGAACACATTTTCTTAGAGCCACAATCAGAAAATGAATATGAAATATGCGTTATTTTTTCTCAAATACAATTAAGTTCAGATATCAGATTTATTTTAAGCTGTTTTAAAGTGAGGCAAATAAATACATGATAAATATAAATAATAGTAAAAAAAACAAAACAAAACAAAAAAACTTCTGCTGATCTATTTATTCCAGGAAGTTGAGTGTTCTTCTTAGTTACCAACTGTCTGGATGCATGTGTGATTTTTTTTTTAAAGAACTTCAAAATTTAACACATCACTAATTCATTAACCATCAAGTTTATATCGTCTATGTCTAAAGCTATGTGAAATCTATCAGTGAAATTATGCCTTGAAGAGTGTACTAAGTAGAGGAAGAGACGGGTACATAACAAACCAACAAAGACAAAATTCATTTGTGAGCTGTAAGATACAGACATTCAAGGGGAGGCGCCCAAAGGGGGGTGCCCTTGGTCTGACCCACTGGAGAGAGGTAAATGAGGTAGCTCAGTTTTCTTAAAAAATTGGCCTGTGCAGCAAGTTGCAAATGAATTCTAGGTGGAGAGAAGTGGGCTCTTGTGCAGCAGGGGCCGGGGAGAAGCTCTCAGGCCAAGAGAGCTAAAGGGAGAGGAAGGGAAAAGGACATAAAAAGAAGCAAGACATGTTATTTTACATGTACCAAGGGTAATGTAATCATTACAGTACTGTAAACATATTGATAAAAAGAACTTAAAACAAAGTGCTTTTACTAATCCAAATCCCTTCAGCTATGTAAACAAAATCCTACTTCTATGCTTTTTAATTTTCGCAAATTTGGTAGATAAAGATGTTAAAACTTTATGGCTTAATTTTGCTTTTTCCTCAGTGTTAATGATATTCAGCAAGAAAAACATTTGTGATCACTGAGGTTTCCTTTTGTCTGATATATCTATTCAGAATGTCTGACTATTAATGATTTTTCAAATTTTTATTTATTGTTCTTTATTGTAAACCTTGCAAGTAATTTTTTCTAGTTTATGACTTCAAGTTTTGATTAATAGTATACTTTGACATACAAATCAAAATTTTAAACTTTCCTTTTATGGTATTTGCACTTTAAAATGTACTTTCATCATTCCCAACTTAAAAGTCAAAAATAAAATCTCATACATTATTTTTCTATAGTTGGAAAACTTTTTTGCTCTTTAAACTTCTGACTTGAAATTAATCACTTGTATTAAAGTAAAATAAAAATTTTTTTGTTCCACAACCTCCAAGTCAGAATTTTATAGTACCAGGTATTGAAGATTTAGTTCCCTTTCATTCCATTTCTTTTGCATATCAATACAAGTCTAACAACATAAGTGTCTAAGCTCTTTGTCCTGTTAAAATGGAAGTGTGTACATTCTGGAGAGTCACAGTATCTTAATTATTATGACTTTATGTCTAGCTTGGTGACTGTGCTAGGTTTCTGTGACTGTAACAAAATGCCTGCCATAAATAAACTTAAATAAGCAAAGACTGATTTTGGCTCCTGGCTTCCGAGGTTCAGTCCATGGTCCACGGCATTATTGTTTTTAGGCCTGTGAGACGTAAGAGTGGAACAACATGGCAGAGGAGAGCAGTTCACTCCAGGAAAGGTGGGCAGCAGAGAGAAAGCGAGAGAGAGAAGGCTTAGTGCTGGATCCAATCCTCAAGCTCACACTCCAATTTCTGCTCCCTAAAAGTAGGATCCACCTCCTGTTTCCATCTCCTCTCAATGATGCTATCAGATTACAACCTTGTCTAGTGAAGCCAGAGTCCTCAGGATCCACTCACTGCCCCACAAGTTCATCATCTGGCAACCAAGCCTTCAGCTCCTAAGTTGTGGGGGACATTTCAAACTAAGACCATAATATTGACACATCAGGACTCCTTTACTCTTCAAAAGCACTTTGGGTTGCAGGGCTTATCTGGTAAGCTATAAATCTTACCTGATAAGCTATAAATCATTGCTGTGTTATTACAAACTTTGGGGTCTAGAATGGATGCCATAGTAAATTTTTCACCTGTGTATCTACGTGATGTTCCCCATTGCTGTCTCAATGCACCGCCTTGATATGGAGCAATGTCTGCATTCCTAGAGTAAGAATTGTACTTCATCAACACTTGATTCTTGATGCTAATATTTTATTTTGAATTTTGTTTCAAGTCCTATCATCCATACAATTTTTTTTTTTGAGACAGGATCTTGCTTTGTAGTTCAGGCTGGACCTGAGCTCACTCTGTAGCCCAGGCAAGCCTCGAACTCAGCAATCCTCCTGTCTCTGCCTCCCGAGTGCCGGGATGACAGGCGTGAGCCACCACGCCCGGCAATCCATACAATTTTTGTCATATTTTGGTATTACTGTCACAATGGATGAGAAAATATAAGTGTAAATCATTATTTTCCCTTATTTAGGAGCACTTGAAATATATCTAAATTTTAAAGACTTGAGAAATTCACCAGTAAGCCTGGCATTAGGCTGGAGAGTTTGCAGAGAATAGTAACATGAAAAACTAATTTTTCTTCTGCAGTTGGTTCAAGTTTTCAAGGTTCAGATTTACTAGGTGATGTTTGCTTAGAAAAACACTTCTTACAGCATTTAAAACTCATTTTACAGTGTTGGGGATAAGATTTCTGTGCAATTCTTTAACATCTTCTGCTTCTGTGCTATTTGTTCATGTTTACTTTTTATGTTATTTATTCTAGTCACTTATCTGGTTAGGTTAGTGTTTGGGCTGATTTATTTGCTGTACCGTTTTCTAAGTGCTCTAAGACATCATTTTCTGCTTCTAAATCACTAAATCCTTAGGCTTTAAAACCATTTATTTTTGTTTTTATCAATATTAAGGTCTTATGGCTAAGAATTTATTTCTGGTTACTGTGATTTAACTGTCTCATAAATAGTGTTTTACTGCACGTATTTTCTAGGTGATCTGCTTTGTACATCAGTTTTGTTGTTGATGCTTTGGGGTTTTGTTTTGGTTCTGTGTTTTGTCTGAGACAGGGTCTCGCTATATTGTTCAGGCTGGCCTTGAACTCACTATGTAGTCTGGGCTGGCCTAGAACTCACAGCAATCCTTCTGCCTTAGCTTCCCAAGTACTGGATTACAGGAGCACACCACCCTCTAGCTCGTCCCTTTGTTTTTAAACTAAGAGTCAGTTATTTTATTTATTTATTTATTTGTTTGTTTGTATTTTATTCTTTACTTTCAGATAGGCCTTCATTTCTAGTTTTTTTTACTAGTTTCATTTCATTGTTCTGTTATGGGAATGTGGCCCTGGTTTACAAATTTCTGCCCTTTCCTCTCCCTTCCACAGGGCGGTTTGTGTCTGCAGAGATACATTTCTGAGACAGAATGAGCTGCAGGATGAACACAGTACCCATTTACCTCTCTGCTTCTTCCACAGTTCTGTTCTTGAAAGAGTAGTAAATAGTGTGACTTCTTCAGTGACACCTACCTCTCCTGCCCCAGCAATAGTGAATGAAGGGCAAGAGAATTCCTACAACCAGCTGAAATGCATTTCCACTGACACAATCCAAGGACTGTGGACTCACTCAGCATACTCCAATGGTCTGGCTAAGTCTGAGATACGTAATTACATAGGATCTCCCCATAACTAAATTCCTATTTACTGTAGCTGATGACATGTCACCTTATGTAGTGATTCAAAATTAAACATGCTTCAAATCTTGTGAAAAACATGATTTGTAGGACCGGAGATTTAGCTCACAGGTTCCTGCACCTGCCTAGCAAGTACAAGGTCCCTTGTTCAATCTGATAACCACATACAACAATACTGGGCATGGCGACTCATGCCCACCAGCAAGCAGTACCACATTCCACAAGGCCCTGCGTGGTGGCTCAGGCTTGTAATCCTAGCACTCGGAAGCAGAAGCAGGAGGACTGCTGAGTTCCAGACTTGCCTGGGCTACATAGTGAGCTGAGGGCCAGCCTGAACTACAAAGTGAGACCCTTAAATATAAGCATAAATATAAATAATGTTTGAAAAATTTTTGTTACTCTCATTTGGATGACATCAGGGTAGGGCAGGGGGAAGTGTCTTGCTCTTCCTTCCTGTAACTGGGATCTTCTTAGGCCTTTGTCAATTTTTGATGTTTTCTATCTTACTGTAAACAAATGTAATTGGAATCTTCAACAGTCAGCCCAAGAGATGTGCAATTTGATAAAATTCACAAGTGGTTTGTCTGGAGTAAGGCCCAATACCTTAACACAACAAAGGAAGGTTTTTAATATTTAAAAGACTCTACCATCCTTTTTTTCCTTCTGGGAGTGAACTAAATGCCATTTCAAATAATCTTTTAGTATTTAAGTTTCTTGCCACTTAAAAATACTAGGGAGTCTTCAAAGATACCTACCACTTTTCCACCTTTAAAAATTAATATACAGTTTTGAAACATAACAAATACCTCTATTATATAGAATAGGGACATATATGAATTACATTTTGATCCTTTTTATTTCTATTTTCGCTCTCCTCCTTCCCAATGCTCCCCTTTCCAGATCTGTTTTTCAATTCCACAACATCTGTCTCCCTGATTCCTATCACCCATTTCCTATTTTACTCTTTAAATTGTTTATAATTTGGATTTTTCTCATATAAGAGAAACCATGAGATATTTAACTCTGTTATCAAAGGTGAGCTTTCCATTTTCTGGTATCCTCTTCTATCTCCTTTTCCAGGAGTACTAAAGTTTTTATTACAGAGGTCTTTCATTTCCTGATTATGTTAATTACTAAGTTTTTAATTTTTTTTTTTTTTTTTTTTTTTTTGTGAGACAGGGTCTCGCTTTGTAGTTCAGGCTGGCCCTGAGCTCACTATGGAGCCCAGGCAAGCCTCAAACTCAGCAATCCTCCTGTCTCTGCCTCCCGAGTGCTCGGATTACAGGCGAGCCACCACACCCGGCACTAAATTTTTAATTTTTGAAGCTTCTGTGAATGGATCTGTCTTCCTGATTTCTTTCTCAGTGGGTTTGTGCTTGATGTACAGGAATATTATTGATTATTCTGTATTGCTACTTTACTTAAGCCTTAGTGTATCTGGAGTTGTTTCTGGATCTTCTAAGCTATTCCACTGATCCTCAAGCCTGTACTTTGCCAGTACCATGCTGTTTTTATCACACTGGCTTTGTAGCACAGTTTTATGTTGGGGATCATAATACCCCCTGCCATGTCCTTGTTACCAAGAATTACAGTTGCTACTTTAGGTCTTTTGTGGTTCTAGATGAATTTTTGGATTATTTTCTCTAGATCTCTGAAGTATATTGTTGGGATTTCAACTGGGATTGCATTGAATCTATACAGAAGTTGTGCATCGCTTCTCGGCCTTTTGGCTAAGATCAAGTGTAGTATACAGAAGTTGTGGGAGAATAGGCATTTTGACGATACTGGTTCTTCCTACCCAGGAACAAGGGATATGTTTCCATTTTCTGAGATCTTCTTCTATCTCCTTTTTCAGAGTCCTGTAGTTTTCAGAGCAGAGGTCTTTCACCTCCTTTGTTACACTGATTCCTAGATATTCCACTTTTTTGGATGCTATTGTGAAAGGTCTTAACTCCCTAATTTCATTCTCCATGAGTCTGTTGTTTGTGTATACAAATGCTATTGATTTTTAGGCACTGACCTTATATCCAGGTATACTACTAAATTTGGTGATTAAGTCTAGCAGTCTTTTGGTTGAGTTTTTAGGGTCTTCTATATAGAGTATCATGTCATCAGCAAATAGTGATGGTTTAACTTCTTTATCTTTCCTATCTTTACTCTTTTTCTTTCTTTCACGTCTAATGGCTGTGGCTACTGTTTCTAGCACTATATTGAACAGGACTGGTGATAGTGGACATTCTTGTCTTGTTCCTGATCTTAGTGTGAAAGGTTTCAGTTTTTGACCATTTGGGATGATGCTGGCTGTTGGTTTGTAAAATAGAAAATATTCAAAGGGAAATGGTGGGTAGGGCTAAGTAAGAAGGAGAAAGAAAAAAATTGTGATGAGGAAAAAAGGGAAATACAGTTTATATATATATATATAGGGGTGGGGAGTTTGTAGGGTGGGTAGGGGAGTGGAAATAAAGAGAATTAAGTCATGTCATATACTGGTACAAATTCTCACTGTCGAGTGTGATCATGATGTATATATAAAATGTACCTATTTCCCATTTTTTTTAAAAGAGGCTTTCTTTTATCTGTCAAACATTTTTGGCTCCTTTTGGGTTATTTCTGCTTCCTTAATATTGCTCCTTAATTTTGTTCTTTGTTTCTGTAATAGCAGTATGCTATTTTACTGTAGCTTTGTAATATAAATTAAAATCTGAGATTGTGATCCCTCTTGTTCTGCTCTCATTGCCAGATATTCCTTTTGGTACTCTGGGTCTCTCCTAATTCTGTGTAAATTTTAGGATTCTATTTCTTAGTTACATGAAGGCTGCTGTTTGTATTTTCATTGGGATTGCATTCACTGATTACATCAACTTTGGTAATATGGTCATTCTGATAATATTGCTTCTACCTATTCAGGAAAAAAGGAGTGTCTTTCCATTTTCTGGTATCCTCTTCTATCTCCTTTTCTGGAGTACTAAAGTTTTTATTACAGAGGTCTTTCATTTCCTGATTATGTTAATTGCTAAGTTTTAAATTTTTGAAGCTTCTGTGAATGGATCTGTCTTCCTGATTTCTTTCTCAGTGGGTTCATGCTTGATGTACAGGAATATTATTGATTATTCTGTATTGGTACTTTACTTAAATCTGTATTGTTCCTGAGAGATAATTTTATTAGTTTTGGTGGAGTTTTTTGGGTCTTCTATGTAAAGGCTCATATCTTCAGATGAGGATAATTTTACTTCTTCCTTTCTATCTTTCCATTGTCTGATTGTTCTGACTAAATTGTGGAGTACTACCATATATTGAACAGGCATGATGACAGACAGCATCTTGTTCCTGATTTTAAAGGAAATGCTTATAGTTCTTCCCCATTTAGTAGGATGTGGACAGTGGGTTTCTCATAATGACTTTTATCAATCTGAAACAAGAGTCTAATCTGTAAAAGTTTATAAATGGCTGTGGCTGTTAAAAAGACACTTACATGGGCCAGGGATTTAGCTCAAGAGGTTCTGCGCCTACTTTGGAAGCACAAGGGCCTGAGATCAATCCCCAGTACTGCCAAAAAAAAAAAAAACCAGACACAGGAAAGTAAACCTGGTGTTGTAATATGGATAACCTAGGACTTTCTGGTATATTTGATCTATAAAAACAACAATTATTCTATGAAACTTTGGAATATCTCATGATTTAAATGTCATCAATCCACAACCCACATCCACCTTTCCTTTGCAGTATAATCTTGCAGTCTACTACAAAGTCTTACATCTACAAAATAATTGCTTTATTGTTTTTCAGTTATACATGAAGGTTTTCCTGCTGCATTATTTTGATCACTGTCTTTAAAGTAGATTCAACTTCATAAATATTACTTTTTTTTCCTGAAAATATATTCTAAAGAAGATCTTCAAAATCAACTTTTCCCTTTTTAAGGTCTCCCAATTCAGAGGTTGATTCTGCATTTCTGAATCTTATCTATAAATCATTTGTACTTTTTGGCATATTTATTTATTGTGCATCATAGTATAATTAAAGGGAACACTTGACTTTTCCTTAGTGATTAACTGTAGTGATATTAGAATACAATATGTGGGCCAGTGATGTAGCTTGGTGGCACCACACCTGCCTGGCCAGTACAAGGTCCTGAGTTTGATCCCAGGTACCACCAAAAAAAAAAAAAAAAAGTGATACATATAGAGCATCTATCTACCTGCAGGCAATGGCTTAAAGGTATTATCTACTTTCACTTTTACATGTATACACTCAGTAAAATTTTTTTTCTGTTTTCTTAGTGAAAAGACATGAGATGAGTAAAGTTGATTAGTTCTTCTAAAACCCCATACCTAACACATGGCAGCAACTGAACATGTCCAAAGAGTCAGCTCTCTCTGAGCCCACTGTCCTGTGTGATAGGATCCGCTGTCTGTTCGGGGTCTTGCTCAGTAACGCTCATATGGAAACCCTAGGACAATTTTCACACTGTTTCCCCCCACTTCCCCCTTCCCACTGCAGTTCGACCTTATACTGATGATCTTTATATAATGACAAATGTGGGGATTTTTCAGTCAACACACTGAATATTTCTCACATTTTCTCATTATGCTCCAGAATTTTCAACTGGATATGTTCCCGGTCAGAGAACGTGGCCTAATCATGAATTCCTGTGTCTCCCTCTCCCATTTACTGGACTCCAATTGTTCTGTAGATACAGACTGACAGTTATTACATAAAGCAGCCAGAAGATGATTAGCCTGGAAAGCTGCATTTCGTCAAGTTAATTACCAGTGGTGCACACTGACTTTGATTCATGAATATGGCTTTTAGTAGAGCTCTCAAAGTGAGATGTTAATCAGTCAACACTAATTTTTTACAGTGTAATGGAAATGTCAGGAGAGTTAATGGGAAAGCCCAAGCAAGAGGGACCCCGGTACGCACTGAAAAAAAAATCACCAAATATACAAGAAGCATTGGTTTTCAAGAACTCTTTTGAAGCTACCTGATCATGAAATGAATACTCCTTCTGTAAGTGCTAGAGCTGTAACGTAATCAACCATCAGTACTCTCGACAAACATGAAGCTCAGCTGTGAGACTGTCCTCTTTCAGGAGCATGTTTCTCAAATTCCACGAAAGGGAATTGTGTGCCACCAGGTACAAATGTAAAAGGACAAAGTAAGAAAAAAATGTAGCCCTTTGAAAATAAAATATTTACAATTTATTATATAGGTTTTTATCTTCTGCAATCTCCTCCTGACTCTGTGATGAACGAACACAAATGGGTTTAGACTCACAGTCAAGCCTGTGTCTACATTATAAACTCAGCACCTTCTTTGTCTTAGGGTTCTGAAAAACCTCTTGGGCTTAAAATGATAATATAAACTGTTGCATTTTGCTGGCAAATTGTGTCACTAAGTATATTTTAATTTCTGAAAAAAATCTGATTTCTATAGCACAGAAGTTTGAATGTATATTGATGCCATTTTTTTTTTTCTTTTGGAGACAGGGTCTCGCTTTGTAGTTCAGGCTGGCCCTGAGCTCACTATGTAGCCCAGGCAAGCCTGGAACACAGCAATCCTCCTGCCTCTGCCTCCGGAGTGCTGGCATTACAGGCGTGAGCCACCATGCCCGGCACTGTGGTATGTGGTATTGATGGCTGGTGCGCGTGAGTCACCATGCCCAGCATTGTATGTGGTTACCGGGACTGAACTCAGGGCCTTGCACTTGTGAGGCAGGTGCCGGAACCACTGAGCTAAATCTCCGGCCTGATGCCATTTTTTTTTAAGTTGTGCTCAAGAAAAAGAAATTATCTAAATGAAGCCCCATATGGTTTTTAAAACTCTATGTTACCCACCAGGGATGCTGTATTTTATAGTTCAAACTTTAAATCAACTGTGACATCAGGCAACAAAATATTATGACCAAATCTACCTATTTACAATATTGAAAAATATCTTCTCATAGTCAACTGGTCTACTAGTATTCACATAAAGTCCAAATTAAAACCTAAGGACTACAACTCCTTTATAAATAGAATGTAAAGGTCTCTCATTTCATTAGAGATTTCCACATCCATCACATGACTGGAAGAATAAATTGTTTAGTAAAAATAGCAAAACAATTATAATTTTTGAGGCTAATGAAAATATATATCCACCCTGTGAGTAAAGACAGAGATGTATAAAATGCCTACTTCTTTCCCTAATAGTCTAGAGGAAAAATAGCATTTTGTTATTAAGAGGATAAAAGGGTGCTACTGGATCAAGGAGTGTTACATCAGTGAAGTTTTTTTTTAAAAAAGGATTTTTATAGAATTAACTCCTGTCAATTTATCCAAACATTTACATAAATAAATGGTAGGTGGATCATTAACACTTAAGTGTTCTTCTTTGCCATTTCATCAGCAGAGGTGCTAACAAAATTTCTGAGAAAATGTGTATTTCAATCTTCTTTCACAATGAAGACCATCACAACAAGAGGATTCTCATCACCTTCATGGTACGAGAGAAGAAAACAGATCCCATGATGCACTGCAGGTTTCCTGGCAGCCCACTAGCTTGGTCTATAACAATCATTCCACCTCTCCAAGGACTCCATTTCAGAAATTTAAGAAATTTTACATAATGAATCAGTAAAACATAAAGGTGTGATCTACTAAGCCACTATTATATATTAAAATATCATATTCTATTATACATGTACATACAGGAAAGTTCTCTTGATAATGTATGTCTCCATTCATCACTGGAGTTTTTGCTATTATTCACATCAAGGTCTATTTATGAAATTTAGTTGGACATTTTCTAAGATATCAAAAAGTTGACATAACATCTCCTAATAGCATCTTACCAGATATCCCACACACTGAATACATTAAAGAAGAAAAAGTACTCTACATACTGAATATATAAGAGAAAAGTAAATTAAATTAAGTACAACAGGCTCTAAACTGCTTTAACTTTTCCACGAGTTGAGGTAAATAATTCATTGAACTATTTCCCTAGCTTTCCTCACTCACAATTTAAGTTTCTGTTTTATACTGTAAATATCTTTAAATTACAGATTCAACTTTTCTTGCAGTTTTCTCTGAAACAAGAATATAATGAATACACAAAGGACTGTGCCTCCATTACAATTCAGCTTGGCAGATTACAAAGAAACTCACATATATGGTGTGTTCATTTTGTTTCTGTTTTCAAGTCTAATTAGTTTAAATCACTTCTAATCTCCCCACTCACAGCCACATAAAACAGCAGGAAGAATAAGTATGTGTTTGTGTGCACTTATCAGGTTGGGCCACACAAATTCATTATTTTTCTAGATTAGAAGCAGTAATTTCAAACAGCCCCAACTAATAATATCTCTACTGTTTAAGTAAATTACAGTACCCTATAGTTGGATACCAAATTGCATGAAGTACTTTTATAGGTAGTGCTAATAAACATTGCTATATTATTTATTCAGTCCCGTGAATATCCACATATTCCATTTTTCCTATAAGAAAAATATTACAAATTAAAATATTATCTATGTATCACTGTAAAATTTTCAGAAATTATTTTTAAATTGTGGTGAGATTACTGTACTTGGCTCAGAATGCTGTTTCCATTTCGATTTGACTTATAGTATTTTGAAACTGAATAGCTGCTTTCTCTATTTTACCCTATTAATAATGAAATAAATTTTTATCTTTTACTTTTAACTAAAAACCTTTCCCTTCAACCACACCAGGCCCCCTTTTCTCTTTCTGGCAGTATCAGAGATCGAACTCAGGAGCTTGTGCTTGCCAGGCAACTGTGGTGCCAATGAGCTGTCTGGCTGCTTTGGACCCTTTTTTTTTTAAACACAGAATTTTCATTGTGAAATAGAAAATATTCAAAGGGAAATGTGGTGGAGGAGTGAGTAATGAGGGGTAAAGAAAAAATGTGATGGTAATAAAAAAAGGAAAACAAAGCTTATGTCTTTAGGGGATGGGGGTTATGAGATAGGGAGGGGAACAGGAAAAAATGAGAATTAAATTGTGTCATATACTGGTACAAATTCCCAACATTGAGTGTGATTATGATGTGTATATACAATGTACCAATAAAGATAAAAATTAACTAAAAAAAACCCCACAGGCCAGGCGTGGTGGCTCACGCCTGTCATCCCAGCACTCGGGAGGCCGAGACAGGAGGATTGCTGAGTTGGAGGCTTGCCTGGGCTACACAGTGAGCTCAGGGCCAGCCTGAACTACAAAGCGAGACCCTGTCTCAAAAAAAAAAAACCCACAGAACTTTCAGGCCAGAGATTCCTTTATCTACCATGCAAGCACAAGGTCTCAAGTTAGATCCCCGGAACCACATACCACAATGCCTGGTGTGGTGGTTCACACCTGTCATCCCAGCACTGGGGAGGCAGAGGCAGGAGGACAGCTGAGTTCAGGGCTTGTTTGGGCTACATAGTGAGCCCAGGGCCAGCCTGAACTACAAAGCAAGACCCTGTCTCAAAAAGCAAAGCAAAGCATCCCAGCACTCGGGAGACAGAGACAGGAGGATTGCTGAGTTCGTAGCGGCTTGCCTGGGCACCACAGTGAGCTCAGGGCCAGCCTGAACTACAAAGCAAGACCCTGTCTCAAAAAATAAAAAAAAAAAGCAGCAAAGCAAAGCAAAGCAAAGCAAAAGCAAAGCAAAGCAAAACAAAACAAAACAAAAAAGCTAAGTCATCTTTGTTGTTGACTACTTTTCAAAGGAATGGCTCCCAGATTTTTAGCAAAAGGCATGTATGCATGCGTGTGTGTGTGTGTGTGTGTGTGTGTGTGTGTGTGACAGGAAACGGAGCTCAGGCAGTAGTGCCAGTCATGGAAAGCAGCCTCTGCCCACCTCCTACTGGGGTGAAGTGGGATCACTGCTCTAAGCAAAAGGAAAATAAAGGCCTAGATTCAGAAACAAACCTGAAGTCAGTTAAGCTGAGTGAAAAATGTTGTCTGGGTCATGTGACCTTTGATCTGTCCTTTTAGTCTCTTCATTTTTAAAATTTCCTCCACTTTTGACCTATTTTACTGATGTGGCAAAAGTCTATCAGTGGTTTCTATTTGTATTCAGGTTTTAAAATCAACAATCACATTCTTCACTCGGAATAATCTCTCTTGTTTCAGATCATTTTCTCCTCATGATTTGTATTCTACTTAAACTGGAAAAGTTCGCAGCATATTCTAAAATTATCAATTACCATATGTTGCAGCAATCGATGCATAAGAATTTACTTTGTTTTATCACTTTAATATCACTGTGTGTTGATTCAAAGTAAGGGCTCTTTTCCGCTCTCAGGACCACAGAGGATACTCTGTGCATCCGCGAAGCTGAGTATTGAGACAAGCTCTGCCCAGATGATCTGATGTCTCTTCAAGTCCTTCGAGTACAAGTAAAGGAGAAGAAAACAGTTTCAGTCATTCTGTTGCCATCTTGTGAAGCGGGAGATCCCGCATCCTGGGTAGGGATGCAGAGAAATGAGGCCAAGATGGAAAGAATGACTGTAGAATCGTCAGTCGAGGTTAAGGTCAAGGTGTCTTTTTTTTTCTATTCTTGAAGAATTGATAGTTGGCTGAGCCAAGCTTCTATTCTACGCCCAAAAGTTACTTAGAGAAATCCAGGGATCATGGGGCGACCTCCTTTTGTCCCGAGTATGACTGAGAACATGGCTACATGTGGCTTTTCCCGTCTTGCAATCCTGACGTTGAACCCTAGACCTTCTGCATGCTTATGACTAAGGTACGTCCTCAGCCCTGCACATGGCTTTGAAGGCAGGGTTAGCACACATTTAGAAGGCTGATTTATCAGGAGGGAAGCACAGTAGTAGGTTTAGTGCCTACGACCCATGTCCCTTTGAGACTTTGAGAGATCACGAAAATGGTTTAATCTGTATTAAAACTAGGAGAATCTAATATTAATGAATGTATAATAATGAATTCTACCAGGATTACACTCATTTTTGTAGCAAGAAAGACTACTTTATAGACTCTTTTTTTAATGGAAGAAAAGACCATGTTGGTAGAAATGCCTAGGGTTCTTGCAAACCACAGTGTGGCTCTGCTAGCGGCTCTTTTACATGACTGTTGGATGAGCTCCTTTAACACGAGACCTTCGGTCACCATGGGAGTTTCTTCAACCGAGTATGACTTGGTGATAGAATATCTTTAAAACACAACCATGATAGCAAGAATGCATCTTCCTTCAAAGTTCAAAATACACTCAGCAAAACAGTATCTACATAGTCATTTTCTATTCCACGCTAATTGTCTTCACTTTCTACAAAATTTCTGGAAGCTGGGCCAGAGGGCTAGCTCAGTGGTTCCGGCGCCTGCCTTGCAAGCACAAGTCCTGAGTTCGATCCCCAGAAACCACATACAATGCTGGGCGTGGAGACTCACACCCACCAGCAATCAATACCACATATCACAGTGCTGGGCATGGTGGCTCATGCCTGTCATCCCAGCACTCGGGAGGCAGAGACAGGAGGACTGCTGAGGCCAAGGCTTGCCTGGACTACGTAGTGAGCTCAGAACCAGCCTGAATTACAAAGCAAGACCCTGTCTAAATAAAAAAAAAAAAATTTTCTGGAAGTTAAATCTATAAGTCTCAAAAACTTACTAAGAGGCTTCTACATTAGTCTGTGGGAAGGAGGCTTAAGCCAATGGAAAATGTCTTACTCATTAGATAATTGCTTTAGTTATTAGAGACTAAATCTTAAAAAACTGCAGGACAATTTAGCCTATCAACAGGAAATACAATATGCAATGAAAATAACTCTCTTGAATAGCTGACAGCTAATTTCCTGTGATTCCATGCCTTAGTAATAACTTTATCCACTGAGCCTGGAAAGAATAGCTCCTTGCAAGCAGCATTATTCTATGGTTCCTAGGTGCCCAATACCCTCCGGAATGAGTAAGCCTCTACCACTCTAAATGGCTGGTATTTTACTAATATTTTACACATAATAAATCAGCCTTAAGAGATCATAGGAAGTTTGGCTAAAGTTGTATCTTCTAAGATCAAAAGTGAAACTCAACTACATTCTATCTGGATCTTTGCTCTGTCCTTGAAATAACTTTCTTTTACACAAAAAACATATTTGTTGGAGGGTTTTACTTCACCTCAGTACAATGCACCAAAGTTTTCTTATTTCCTATGGTTTTGCTTTGTGCTGATAAAAACAAATTCAAGATGCTCAGGAAAGTGCAAACAAGTTCTATCACCCTTGTGAAGCTTTTATGGCACTGGACTTATTAGAAACAAATGCTTTTTTTCTATACTATAAAATTCACTCTAAAAATTACCTACAAAATACATAGTTTTGTATTATATAGTAGCATGCACACTCATGCGTGTGTATTCGTGTATCTGCCAAAGGACACATTTACAACTACTGACAATAAAAACTGAAAGAGCTTCTATGTTCCCTGGTGAATACATATTGAAGAATGGCTCCCAGACTCTTGGGAAATATATCTCTGTGCTAAATACCTGGAAAGCGGTGAGGAAAACTGTGTATGTGTGTATATGTAAATCAGTGGAATTTTTGATTACTAGTTCAGTATCAGTCACTATACTTGATTGTGTTTTAGGACAATACTTCCTTTCATACACTTCTATAAACTACAAAATATTTGAAGACAAGGAAAGTATTTAATAAAGACCTATCATGTAAAGTCATGACCTGAGATGTGTTTTGCTTCTGGCTATAACATAGAATTTTTCAAAACTTTTGGAGGGTATGGCCAGTCTGGGGTAGCAACATATGACCAAAGACAGTAGGTTTTCTGGAGTGGTTATGAGTATCCATACTAAGTGAAAAAAATTAGGTATAAATAGGCTTACATCAGTTCAGAACAGAGTTTGCTCTTTTCAATAAAAGCCTCTCCTTTCTTTCAGCTGCTATATTTAGTTACTCTATTTTTTTTATGCTAGATGATCAAGTTAAGGTCTGCTATTTAGAAGCTGGTTTTGAAATAGCTTGCAAATTGAAAGCAGATTCTTATAACAAAATAATTTTATGGCGAATAAAGTGACTAGGTGTGTGTGTACATACATATACATATATGTGTGTGTAATTAGTGTGATAATTACTAATTACTACAGTGTGATAATACAACTACCCTCAATTTTAAATCACAACTACAATTCATCTTCCCACTGTATCTGCATATTACTGACTATAATTTACATAAATATGCATCATTCCACTTGATGACTCAGCAGCAACTCTCACCTTTAATCCTGAATATATTATTTCTAACTGAATAATCATAATCATAGGTGCTCAGTTCAGCCCTCAGGGATAAAGAAATATACTGTTAACTACAATTGTCTGGTATTTAAAAGTTCCAACTGTAGTAATGTGCAGGTAGTCAGACAATGCCACTCTCACACAGATGAGACAACTTGAATTCTCCAGTGGAAGGGAAATAAGGTCCTCCACCCAAGAGCACCTTTGGATCCTTTGCTCTGAGAGAAAGGAATCTCAAATCTTCATCATATGACAACCCAACCCTGCCTCAAATGCAGGAGGTGTGGAGAAACTTGGAAGGATTGCTGCAAAGTTAATCAGATGTGAAGGGAAGCCTAGCCACATCATTCACGGCCTCCAAGGGTGCACCTCACCCGTCTTCTGCCTCCCTGTGTCCAGTGAGCGTCCTACTCGGTCACACTGGTCCTGCACAGCTGACTTTCAGGCCCCTTCGGCCACTGTCTCTACAGGCTCCGTTGTCCATGGGGACAGAAATAAATTAATAAACTCTCTGGACATGACTGCCTTCGCTGTAGCCAAGTTTCCTGTTGAGTGAGGGCTTCTGGACTCAGCAGAGAAGCATCAAAAAAACAACTGAAAGGTCTCAAGAGTGTCTGAATTATCCAGTGTGTTCTTCATTTCACTGATTTATTTTTAATTGAGTTTCTCAGTACATTTTAGGAATACATTATGATCATATGAGTCATGGAGATTTTTTACCTGTACGTGGTATATCTTGGTTCTTAATTTTTCCCATTCACCTGTCCTCCCTTCAACTCTCCATATGCATAAGCTTCGTTTCCATTTTTACCTTTTTATCTTCCAAGTTTTCTTTCCCTTCTTTGCATTCCCCTGCCCCCCAGTACCCCTTCCCTTTTGAATGAAGACTTTCTTCTTATTTCACAATATCTACTATACATTTTGGACCCCACTTACACCTTTAGTTTATGAGAATACCTGTTGCTCACAAAATACATGTCCACTATATGGCATAAAAGAAACAGAATAAATAGACCCAATTCCACATGAAAACAAGCTACTCAGGAAACATTAATACTTTATTATGCTCATAAGTCTTTCAATTAAAAATTTAGAACCTTTCTTGGAAGATAAAATATATAACCTATTTACAAAGAAATCCCACTTTACTCAGCAGCTTTAAAGCCAAGAATAATATTATAGAACTAAATATGACAAACAAACCCAATTTTACAATTCATAGACACAATTACAAGAGTCTGCTAATTTGATGGAACAAATTCTTTTTCTGCAGTGTGCATACATAAAATGGAGATGGGGTGGAATGTTGCTAAGTGACCCAGGGGAGCCTGGAACTCCCCATCCTCCTACCACAGCCTCTGAGGACCTGGGATTATAGGCATGTGTCATAGTGCCCCGCCTAGAACTATGTTTTTATATAGTGCAATGAAGTACTTTCCTCCAAGTTATGAGCTCCTTCAGTAAAACTAATTTGAAATCTAAGAAACGAAGACTACTTGAACATGATTTTCTTACAAATATTGAACCCAGTTGAGGAGGAGAAACGCTCTCATTTTAAATGTTAATTTGCTTGATGACATAAAGCTGAAGTTTATTTACTCCAAGGTTTGAAGCAGGAGAGGTGTGCTACGCTCGGCACAGTAACCATGTCTACTATTTCTCCACTCTGTGGCTGTGGGAGAAGGCTCACAAGTTTGAGTGCAGCCTGGCCAATTTAATGAAGTCTGTCTTTAAATTAGAAAGAGAAAAAGAATACCAAGGATGTCTCTCGGTGGGAAGGCCTTGGGTTCAATCTAAATACCATCCAAAAAGAAATCCAGAAAAAAATAAAGACTGGAATAGGACATTGTTTAAGGTCTTTATATGAAAAATAGTTCAGCCAAGCGTGGTGGCTCACGCCTGTCATCCCAGCACTCGGGAGGCAGAGGCAGGAGGATTGCTGAGTTCGAGGCTTGCCTGGGCTCCATAGTGAGCTCAGGGCCAGCCTGAACTACAAAGTGAGACCCTGTCTCAAAAAAAAAAAAAAAAATAGTTCAGTGTTAAGTTTAATTTAATGGGCTAATTATTTTAGAGGAATTATGGTATTTATTAACTTATTTATATAGATAGCTAGTTAAAAGAAATAATTGGTTCTATACAAAATGGTAACAGTTTCAGCTCAAAAGTGACCGTTAAAATCAAGAAAGGGTTCCAACCTCAACAGCACATAAATCCTAAAATCAAAGCACGCAAGAAGGTGCCAACTTTGGAAGCAAAAGGGCCCCATACCACAATAAATAAATAAACAAACAAATAAATAGTAAGTAAGTAAACAGGGTGGGGCTAAGTCAAGTTTTTTACTACATATGCATAAGCTATGTAGTTTATTACATCACCCATGTTACTCCATTTCATCCAAGTTATTTCATTTCTCTTGAGGATTTCCTTGGGAGACAGCAACTGTTTTGAATAGTTGTATTACACTGAGATACAAATATGTAAATCCACTTATAAATATGCTATCCCAGCACTAGGGAGGCAGAGGCAGGAGGATTGCTGAGTTCCAGGCTTGCCTGGGCTACATAGTGAGCTGAGGGCCAGTGCGAGACCCTGCCTCAAAAAAAAAAAAAAAAAAAAGAGTTCATGGTTTTCAAATGCAACTATAGAACCAACTACTTCCGTGTTCTCACTCCAGACGACTGACTTACCTTCCAAAACCCCTTCACTTCAGGCTAAGCCAATGGGCTCCTGACATATTTGGAGATACAGCTGGTGTTTCATCTCCAGATGTGTTCATATTTTCCCATTTACAAAACTGAAGTGCTACAGAGAAATCCATATTTATGAAACAGACTAAGGGTACATCTCTCCTCCCGTGGCACTATAGCTGCTTAACATTGGTTAGAGGTAGTCACTTATCTCAAGGTATTTAAATTTTTGAAAAAATAGTAAAAACAAAGAGGAGGATGAGGAAGAAAGAGGGCTCAAGTGATTATAAAAGAGAGAGCGCCACCAAGCTCCCCCGTAAGTATGAGAAAGAAGGAAGCATGGGCCACACCGGCCTGTGTTCTAAAGGCCAGGACCCCGTTTACTAAACAGCTACTTGCCATGCAATGTTACCTAGGCGATTCCAAATCCAGGTAAGGTTGAAAGCCACTCTGCCATCCTGACTTCCAGATTCTAAGAATACTTTAGAATTTAATCCTTCATGTAAAAGGTGTATTTACTAGTTACTTATCATAGGAAATTATATTCAGCCCATGTTCTAGAACTACTAGAATATAGGTGTTTGAAATCAATTAATCAGAAAACATGAAGGCTCTTCCACGAGCTCCCTTCAGTCATGGTTGTAATAAAATCTTGCAACTAATAGATTCATTTCTTAACAGTAATGTGAATATCAATATTCTCTAACAAAAGAGTAATCACATCAAGTAATCTTGCGCTGGAAGGTTACTTCTGCTTTTTTCTAACAATAAGTAAAAATGGACTAGTAATGTTAAATCAAGGCCACAAATGCCACTAATGTGACATCATTCAATAAACAAAAGCTGTTTTATTTCCAATTCTTTGGTGTGGTTATTTCCCAAAGAAAAGAATTACCAGTTAAGGAAGAAGCTCTGGAACCGAAACTAGGACAGTGTTGTTCACAGGGCGCTGCTCAAAAGGAACATGAACTCCACCTGGGAACTTGGTAAAATGTGTATCGCCTGGCTGCACTCCAGACCGACAGAAAGAACCAGAGGCTTTGGGAGCGGACCCAAGGCCCTTCTCAGCACATGACTCCAGTCACACCCAATGCACAGGCTTCGAGGGAGCTGAAGGAAATAAGACACAGTCCTTCACTGAGGGGGCTAGGTACCCTTATGCCTTTCCACATGTATTTTTCATGCTTACACACACATACACACAGCAAAGGAATTGTCATGCGGGGTGAATTTCTTCGGTCAGTGGCAAATGAACCTGGGGACCAGATGAGGCTCTCCTCTAAAGGGATGCATATTTACCTCTTCTATAAGAAACCGAACATTTGCAGCACGTTTTGTGGGGGCCACATACTGAACAGATTCGGACATGGAGGATGAGTTCTCTTTCAGCAAGTCCTGGGCCGGTCAGAATCCCCTGAGACTTGGACAGCGGGAAATCCAAAAGCAGTGAAAGCTGCAGAATGCTAATGAGGTAACACTTATTTTTGACTCAAGGAAATAAAATCTCAAATTTGGTTTGCTTTATGAGAAAAGCCTATGTACATGACTACAAAGACGTGCATATAAGAGTTTGTCAACTTAATACCTTGTAAAGTAACCAATTCAGAACCAAATAAATGGAATCCAGAAAAAAAGCTGATTCAAAAGTTGATTCATTTCTTGAAATAATACATAATACTGATTTCAACACCTATTTCTGAGAATGCATGGGATGAGAGCATCTTGATGTCAAAAGATGAGTAATTACTGTATCCTTTCACTTCCTAAAAAAGATGAATGATGAGACCTGATGAATAACCAACACTGTAATCATGTCTTCATGGGGAGATAAGCGGAAATGCCGTCACACAGCAGTCTGCGGGGCTCACGGAGATTTACAGTTTCTACTCCCAACTCACTACTTCCGGAAACACCCGCGCTAGTCCATCGACGTTTCCTCGTGAGGTGATCCGAACTATCTGACCCTCCTGGGCTTACTTATACTCCAAGGAAACATCTACTTCTTGAAATTCTGACATTTTTAATATGTGTATCTGGAAAGTTTTTAAATCATTGATGTGTCCATCTATGCAGAATGTTCAAGTAGACAGTGTACTAGGTTAACTGTAAATTCTCCTTATATTTAAAGAAACTTGATTATATGGATAATCCCTGAAATATCAGAGGATGATAACTTTAAGTCCTTGTTATTGATTTTACATTATATATCTATATTCACATGTGAAATTTGGGGGGGGATAGTCTACAGCCATACCACCCTGAACATGCCCAATCTTGTCTGAAATTTGGGGGGTTAATACCACATATTCTAATAAAAGAGCAAGAACATAATTACTCATTTCCATTTTATACTGTTTAATCCAAGTTAAATTGATTTTCAGAATTACTACAAGAATCCCAGTTGCCATTGGGGAACCGCCTGCCTTCATCATCTTCTTCTTGGCACTAAGAACTAGAACACAGTAAAACTTGAAAACAACAGGGAAAATTATAATTGTCCTAGTAAGTAATCATCTTCACCAGAGCACCAAAGGTGGGTCAGATGTAACTTCCAGTCAGAGCGGTTCCCATGGTAACTAACAAACCACAGAGCGGGTTTGGTTGGCCATTCCACTTTTTTTTTTCCTGTAAACATGAACCCTCTTCAGTATTTTCCATGAAAACTGATTTTCTTCTCCCAGTCCTCACTGCTCTTTTATATAATATGGGACCTTAAAGACATAATATCTCTAGCACGATATTCCCAATACCTCCATTAATCAAATGCTCTGTGTGCAAAAAAGACAGAACCTGCACTAAGCAATTTTCCAAGTTATGCTAATTCCATTAAATAGAAAAAAATCAATCTGTAAAAAATATGTCAGACTCAAGAGGTTGTAGGTTGGGTGGGGGAATAGGAAAAAATGAGAATTAAATTGTGTCGTATACTGGTACAAATTCTCAACATTGTGTGTGATCACGTTGTGTGTATATATAATGTTCCAATAATGATTCAAATTTAAAAAGTCAGACTATCGAGAGATTATAAGCATGAAGAAATAAAAAGTACTAAGTGAATCTATTCTAGTTCCTTTTAAGATTCTTTATTCATATAAGCAAGAATGCATCAAAAAAAGTCTCATATAATACGTTGACAACCACCATGATTAAGCTCCTTGAGACGCCAGCTCTGATTTTACCCAACACTTCATTCATTTTGAATTCTGCTGAATAAATACATCAATTCCTACATTTACTTTCATGAACATTATCAATCTGTGATTTGAGGGAAAAATATTTCTCTAGATAATATAAATCACTCAAATGATACTTTTGAGAGTAGAAACAGAAATTGTATGACATAGAACCTAAAGATTCAGTTCAAACTTTTTATTGAAACATACTTTGCTTTGAAATGAACACATAACCCTAACCATAAACCAACTTTTAAATCTTCAACTTCAAATCTGCCCTTTCTTTCTCTTTCTCTCTCTCTCTCTTTTTTTTTTTTTTTTTTTTTTTTTTTGAGACAGGGTCTCGCTTTGTAGTTCAGGCTGGCTCTGAGCTCACTAGGTAGCCCAGGCAAGCCTCGTACTCAGCAATCCTCCTGCCTCTGCCTCCCGAGTGCTGGGATGACAGGTGTGAGCCACCACGCCCGGCACTGTGGTATGTGGTACCACTTGCTGGTGGACATGAGTCATCAATCGAACCACGGACCCTGAGCCTGTTAGGCAGGTGCCGGAACCACTGAGCTAAATTTCCAGCCCAAATCTGCCCTTTCTTCTGCACACCATATCAATCTTCTTGAAAATAGGTTGAATGTGGTAGTTTCACAAGCAAACCCACCACTATTTCACTGGGCAAAGAAAGTCACAGGACTTACCACAACATCAAGGGTGTGAAAGGGTGAAGACCGATCACAGCAGGCGCAGAAGAGTAACACAGTAAATATGAACTATCAAAAAATGTTTTCAGGGGCCGGAGATTTAGCTTAGTGGTTCCGGCACCTGCCTTACAAGCACAAGGTCCTGAGTGTGATCCCTGCTAACCACATACAATGCTGGGCATGGAGACTCACACCCACCAGCAATCAATACCACATAGCACAGTGCCGGGCGTGGTGGCTCACGCCTGTCATCCCTGCACTCGGGAGGCAGAGACAGGAGGATTGCTGAGTTCCAGGCTTGCCTGGGCTACATAGTGAGCTGAGGACCAGCCTGAACTACAAGGCAAGAGCCTGTCTCAAAAAAAAAAAAAATGTTTTCAGAAGTTCAGCAGTGTTCATTTTTGCTGAAAGATAAACATATCTGAAATATGCTCACAGTTTTTATGAAATAAGGCAAATTTTAATAACCCAATACAGTGCAGTTTTAGTGAAATTCTTGGGATAGAAATCAAAGTTGGACAGTGAATCAAAAGACAAAGAATGGTGAAATACATGTGAATGAATATTTTAAGATTTGGCTGTGGGAAAAAAAAGGGAGAAATGCTCAGGAGTAGTTGGAGGTCAAGAGTTTGAAAAGGGTTTTCACTTAATTTTCTCTGCATTGCTTTTAAGAGAAAACTGAATTAGTCATTTTAAATGATATGAGGAAGCTAGTAGAATAACTGAAATTAATTATCCAAGATAATAATGCAGGTCCCTAGACCATGGGAGGATACAGACCAGAACCTGAGAGCAAAAGACAAAGAAATTGATTACTTATCTCATACCATGAATTGGAAGGATAGAAGATGTTTTTAAAATACAGAATAGTAGCCGGGCATGGTGGCTCACGCCTGTAATCCTAGCACTTGGGAGGCAGAGACAGGAGGATTGCTGAGTTCAAGGCTTGCCTGGGCTACATAGTGGCTCAGGGCCAGCCTGAACTACAAAGCGAGACCCTGTCTCAAAAAAAGAAAAAATACAGAATAGTAATTCTGAGAAGAAAAGAGGAAATTAAAATTAAAATAGCTAGAAAAGTTACAGAAACACAACTAAAAGGTTTAGAGGCAGGAAAATTGCATAGTAAAGAGGAACAGATTAAGATTTCTGGGGAAGAATGAAGAATATTATTTCTAGGCCAGGGATTTCACTGAGTGGTTCCGGCGTCTTCCCGGGGAAGGCAAGGTCCAGAGTTCGATCCCCAGTGACCACATATCACAATGTTGGGCGTGGTTACTCACACCCACCAGCAATCAGTACCACATATCACAATGGTGGGCACGGTGGCTCATGCCTGTAATCCCAGCACTCAGGAAACAGAGGCAGGAGCACTGCTGTGAGTTCCAGGCTAGTCTGGGCTACACAGTGAGTTCAGGGCCAGCCTGAAACAGAAAAGAAGACCTTGTTTTAAAAAAAAACTAAAAAAAAAACAGTATTATTTCCTTTCACGCCATAGACAGCTGAGATCCAGGACACCAGCAAAGAGGGTAGAGTAAGGAAAGAGCAGGGATCCCACTCTGAGAGATTTAGAAGATAAATACAGAAATAAAGACTCACTGAGGTGAAGCCTAATTGAGGTATTCCACTTTGCAGGGTTATTTTTAGCAACAGAAGTGCTAATGTCATTTTCAGAATGTTTCTGAAGAACTGCAGAGACAGGTTTAATCTAAATTCAAAAATAGAAGTAATTAGCATATGTGAGGAAGGAGGAAAAAGGAAGCAGATGAAACATTAAGATGTGTTATGTACATGGGCCAACTCCCCACGATGAGTGTAATCGTTATGTGCTGCAAATGTACTAATAAAAGAAAAAATAGAAAAAAATACAAAAGCAAAATATCTAAAAAAATGAATACAAGAAACGTAGGGGTCTGAGATTATTTCCTTCCCTGCCTATTAGCAAGAGCAGAAATGAAATTTTTGTTCTTCTGTATTTTTTTCAGACATAAAAGGCAATGTAAATAAATATCATTTGAAGCTTATAGCACTGTTTCATAATAGGCACTCAAGACATATTTTAATTGAATAGCTGTTACTGTGTTCACAGCAACCACCTTAGATCAGACTGCTTAGTGGAAATAGTTGGATATATTGCCAGAAACCAAGAGTAAATGTAGAAATGTGAACAGAAAATTGCAGTGACACAATTATGTTCGTAAAAAAAGCATAGCTGTAATTTTTCCAAATATAAAGTTTACTAAATGTAACTACAAATTACATTCATAATTCCAAAACAAAATGCAATTTCCACTTGAGAAAATTATCCTAATTGGCATCAGGTGAGTTAATATTCTAAAGAACACACCTAATTTTTGATATACAAGTATTAGAGCAACCGGTATTTATTTACTTTTAGGTTATAAATATTGTTTATTTCTGAACCACATCAGAATTTAGTAAGAATTTTTTTAAAAGCTCATATTAAAATTTTAGCAATTCAAAATTCACTCCTCTAAAAATCTTGCAGGAAATTGAAAACTCCAAAATATTGTTTCCACTTTATATTTTCTTTTTCTTCTCACAATAAAACACTTCTGTATAAGAACAAAACAGTAACTCATGGTTAGTCATCAAAAAATATGACTGGCCCAGCACAAACAGATTAGACTATAATAGACCCTGAAAGACCTTAGCATTTAACAAAGTAAAACTACACCTTAATTGCCTCAGGATGCTTGGAAAACATTTTCTTTTACCAGAAAACATAACAGAACGAACAAGAGAAAAACTGTGAGTGCTATGATAGGACCAGTAGTTCCAGCATCATGATGGCCCTGGAGGTGAACAAAGGAACCCTTTAGTTAGAAATATAGATTTTCAGCCAGGCGTGGTGGCTCACACCTATAATCCCAGCAATCGGGAGGCAGAGGCAGGAGCACTGCTGAGTTCGAGGCTTGCCTGGGCTACATAGTGAGCTCAGGGCCAGCCTGAACTACAAAGCGAGACCCTGTCTCAAAAAAAAAAAAAAAAGAAATATAGATTTTCAGCTCACATTCCAGAGCTCTATACCAGAATCTGTATCAACAGGGGTCAGATTCCTCATTTGGCACAATCTCAGGTAACTTAGAATTACCACCCCAGCACACCAGTTGTTGAACAACTCTCCTACTGTGCCTACCAAGATGGGAGAAGTGGCATTAGTATGTGCTAATAAACTGATGATCTCCCTCTGGTATTTTTCAAGTATATGCAACATTACCTCAAAACATTTTTTAAAGTATTATATTTGCTTACTAATAAAAGATATATACCCCATGTGTCAAGTGCTTCTAAGTGTAAGACAGTGTTATAGGAAGGCAAGTTGAGAAAATGAAAAGACTTGAGCTCCATTCTCACAAACTAGCAAAAAGGGCAGATATAAATATAATTCTGAGCGCCTTTGAGGTTATGGTAGAAACTTATAAATGGTACTTTTGTAACACACAGGGAAAGCTGGATTTAGTGGGATAAGTAAGCGGGAAAAGCTTCCCCAATGACATAGCAAAGAGTAACTTTGAAAGTTGAGTAGATGCTAACCAGGTACACATTATAAACACAAATAAAATTCTTTCCCTTGGAGATTTCTCAGAAAACTAGGACTAGGGATCCCATTTGACCCTGCTATCCCCCTGCTAGGAATATACCCAAAAGAATTTTAAAAATCACATTGGAAAGACAGATGTACATACACCCTTGTTCAGAGCAGCTCAGTTCGTGATAGCTCAATCTTGGAAACAACCCAAATGCCCATCAACTGAAGAGTGGATAAAGAAGATGTGGTTTTTTACTAAAATGGAGTATTACTCTGCCCTAAAGAATGACAAGATCGATCCATTTAGGTGCAAATGGAGACCCCTGGAGGATATACTAATAAGTGGAATCAACAGATCACACAGATAGGCAAATTCCGGATCTTCTCTTTGACATGAACACCTGTAGATGCAAATGAGCTCTAGAAAAAATGATAGCTTTTATAGAGTGGGAAATTTCCATAGGAAATTTGGTGTGGGAATGTAATGAGGGGAAGGAATAAATATGATACAGAAAGAAAATAAAAGAGTATGTATAAAGGGGGTGGGGAGGTGTGGGTGGATAGGGATATAGGTAAAAATGAGAATTAACTTGTGTCATATACTGGTACAAATTCCCCAATGTTATATGTGATTGTGAGATGTATATAAATTATACCAATACAGAATTCAATTTTTAAAAATTCCTGCCTTGTTAAGGCATCAAAGATGCTTTCTAAAAAAAAAAAAAAAGTTGCTTTCCCCCAGAATTTTGTCTGAAGTCTACTATTAAATAAATATAAAAGAAAAATATGATTTGATGAGATGGAATCACCCTGTACTGCTACCCCTCACCCAGAGCAATGGCTGTACCTCAAACCAAAGCCAGTTTGTGATCAAGGAAAGGGATAAATATACAGAGACTGAGCAGAATATTCAAAATAATCATGAAGCAGAAATAATAAATCAAGATTTAAATGATGGGGTGGAGACAAAGGACACTGCAAGGGTTGTGAAGGAAAATATACTCAGGGGGAAAGAAAATCCTTGAGCCGAGTCTGGCAAATTGTAATTCTCTAATGCATCACATAATTGGCTCACTGGCTTTGAACAATTCAATTGTTTTGTACATTAGAAAAAGGACAAGTACTGTCCGTGCAGCCCTGCATGATACTTCCTCAAATAATGACGGCTTTCAGGGGAGATTGTAAGTCAAGAAGAAACAAATACAGCATTAAACTCACGTGTTGCAAGTGATTGCCCCTCGGGGCTTCTCAGTAAAGAGAATCAGAAAGTAGAACGAACCAATGCCAACTATTAACTTTTCACACCCTCAGGCATGTTCCCTGAGTGCATCTGAATATGGCCTATAAAACCACTGTGGCAGTAGTAATGGACTTTTTCCTCTTTACAACTAATTACTTCACCACAATATTAAATAAGACTGGAAAAAAAATCAATCTGGTATCAGGCGTAAGAAGCTTCAAAACATATTACCCATACCTCAGTTTCAAATATCTCTACTGCTACTAGACATTATTCTGTCTCTAAGTTATTTAGTCCTTTTATAAACAATTATGTAACAGATACAGTTGCGTGTGAACAAGCAAAGCAACCATATGGGTTCATAGATATAGTGGTGTTTTCAGCCAGGCTTGCAGATGAAATCCAAAGTCTAGGACATCTGTGAACTTTTCTATGGCTTACCAGAAAGCTGTGTAAGAAGTTAGGATAAAAATATATTACTCCACATTTATTTAATTCCCTTACTAATTATTTAAAGGAAATTTTATAACACAGCTGTGACTGTCAACTGTGATATGTCAGTCAACTTGACCTGCATAAAGAACCACCCATTAGAATAGTAAATTCCGAGGATGTAATAGATTGCTTACGTGCAGACTACAAATTGAGAGGGGAAGACCCACCCTAAGTCGATAACCAATAGGCTCACAGCACGGATGGCATAAAAAGGGAAAGAAGAACAGAATCTCATTTTCCTGGGAGGAGCTCTGGTCGCTGCCGCTGCCTTCTATTTCCTAAGGGCTTCCAGCATGTGTTCTTTAATCTTCCAATGCAAACTCTTTACCTTTCCAACACTAACTTACACAGTAACCTTACAGTGAGTGACCTCCCAGGCCTCTGACCCTCAGTGCTACTAGATCTCTTGCTTTCCAGGTTGCAGACAGTCATTCTGGATGCTTCCATCCCTGATGTGGCAGATGACCATGAAGACTCTTCCAATTCTGACCCAGTAACCCTGCCTAATAAAGCCCTTATGTGATTATACATATATATTTGTTTTGTTTTGTTTTGTTTTTTGAGACAGGGTCTCGCTTTGCAGTTCAGGCTGGCCCTGAGCTCACTATGTAGCCCAGGCAAGCCTTGAACTCAGCAATCTTCCTGTCTCTGCCTCCCGAGTGCTGGCATAACAGACGTGAGCCACCATGCCCGGCTATACATATATTTTATATTGATCCTGTTCTTCTAGCTATGAAGTCCATAATGAAATTATTAATTTACTAAAAGACATATATTGAAACACCCACCCCTGGAATGTGCAACTAGAGGGGAAGGATGGTATGACTGGGAATGAAAACCATCAAGGCAGGGTGTGTGTATCAATCTGTCACAATTAAACTCACTCATCTGTTAAATTTAGAAGAGAAAAACAGATGATTTGGGACAGTAGCAAGTCTTCTAATTTTGCAACCAGATTTCTTATCGAGAATGGTCTAGATGTGCTTTTTCAAATCAAGAATTAATGGCTTTAACATGTCTGAAATTTCAAAGCATTATTATATCTAAATGAAATCCTCAAAAACCTGTTCTGAAATCTGATTGGATCATTGCCCTAGGTGGAATCAGTGCTCCAAGAGTAAGTCTAACACTTCCAAGGAGCCTGAGACCTGCATTCTGTCCTCCTCAGCCACATGTCTCCCTACTACATAATTTACAGCCCAGCATAGACAATACTTCTTTCTGTTACTTGAGCCAATCATGGCTGCTATTCCCAAACCTTTGTCCTGGCCACAGAAACTTCACCTGATATGATCACTCTTCTTTCATCAAAGCTCTCATCCAATTTTTAGGATATCTTTAGATCTACATTCAACACCTCGCACAGAGCATCCTGAAGACAGGGAAAATCTGACTTATTCCTTCCTATACCTTCAGATCTAAAATACCTATCATATAGGTCTCCTCTCCCTTCTGGCTGTATATCTGTCTCTGTGTCTCTCTGTCTCTCTCTTTTGCAGTCCCATTGTCTGGCTCTCATTTTTGCCATCCACTTAGAAAAAAGAAAGAGAGAGAGAGAGAGAGAGAGAGAGAGATCACCCGTATTATTTCCTTCTATTTCCAACTAACAGAAAGGGCTACTTTGTACATTATTTATGAGTGATGGCTCCCTTTTCATGCTCAGGGAACAGCTGGAGGGTCATAAGCAGGCTGTCAGGAAGAAGAGGCACCTGCCTAAGGAGCTGAGTCACAAAAGTCGAAACTCGAAGTAGTCAGCTGACAGACCAGAGAGCAAACTTACTTTCCTATCTATTTTCCTTAATTTAGAAAATTAAGATACTCAAAGCAAGAGAAATTAAGTGTCCCAAGATCACATATCTAAGAATTCACAGAATACAGAATTAAATCTTTGGGTTTTTTTTTTCTGTTTTGTTTTGTTTTTGAGACAGGGTCTCGTTTTGCAGTTCAGGCTGGCTCTGAGCTCACTATGTAGCCCAGGCAAGCCTCGAACTCAGCAATCCTCCTGTCTCTGCCTCCCGAGTGCTGGGATTACAGGCGTGAGCTACCACGCCCGGCAGAATTAAATCTTTTTGTTCGAAGTATATGATGCATATACAAATAATACAGCAGGGGAGTTTTTGCTTTTTGCATTTTATAGCAACTTAGACCCCCATTTTTAATTGAAATGTTTTTGCAATCTCCATAATAAATGAAATATTTTCATATATAAAAAAACTAAAATGATCCACAAAGAAATACCAAATTTTGTGTTATCACGGCATTAGCACATAATTACGCTTCAATTATATTATTTATTCAGTAGTAGTTTGATGTGAACACTAAAATCTTTTTTTGTGTGTGTTTTTTTTTTGAGACATGGTCTCGCTTTGTAGTTCAAGCTGGCCCTGAGCTCACTATGGTGCCCAGGCAAGCCGCCATCCTCCTGTCTCTGCCTCCCGAGTGCTAGGATGACAGGCGTGAGCCACCACTTCCGGGATTGTGGTATGCGGTGTTGATTGTTGGTGGGCGTGTCTCCACGCCCAGCATTATATGTGGTTACCGGGGATGGAACTCAGGACCTTGTGCTTGCGAGGCAGGCGCCGGAACCACTGAGCTAACCCTCCAGCCCAACACTAAAATCTTTTAAGTGTATTTCAAAGATTGATACTACTACTAGGTAAGGCCTGCAAATGTAAACACTTTTATTCATGTTGCTAAGATATAAATTACTAGAGAGCATTTGGTAATTTTAAGAATAACTTGGAAGTATCAATTATCTATAAAAAACGTTTCACTCTAGAGATGTAATCTAGAGAAATATTCCTAGAAATATACAAAAATTACATGTAGAATTACATTCTTCTGACACCATTTTAGAAAACTAGAAACATTTCAGAGTCAATGATATAAGTAAATTATACTTCATGTAAAGAGATATTATGCAAGTGCTCAAAAGAATATGTTAATACTAACATGTGGGTAAATATAGTTCATGACTTTAAAAAAGTAGTAAACATTACAGAGAGCCTGATACAATTTTTATATTAATATTAGTAATAAAGGGCCGGAGGGTTAGCTCAGTGGTTCTGGCGCCGGCCTCGCAAGCGCAAAGACCTGAGTTCGATCCCCGGTAACCACATGTAATGCTGGGCGTGGAGACACGCCCACCAACAATCAACACCGCATACCACAATGCCGGACGTGGTGGCTCACGCCTGTCATCCCAGCACTCGGGAGGCAGAGACAGGAGGATTGCTGAGTTCGTGGCGGCTTGCCTGGGCACCATAGTGAGCTCAGGGCCAGCCTGAACTACAAAGCGAGACCCGGTCTCAAAAAAAAAGAAAAAAATATATTAGTAATAAAATATTTCAAACCATATCTTATGCATAAGATTACCTTTAAAATATACACAAATAACTTTTGGGAGAATTTGAATAGGAAGACAGATGACACTGAAAATCTCATAGATACAAAAAGGATAGTGTGAGATTATTTCAAAAAGACAATGTTCAGGGCCAGGGATTTGGCTCAGTGGTTCTGGCATCCACCTTGCAAGTGCAAGGTCCCAAGTTCAATCCCCATTAACCACATACCACAACACCAGGTGTGGTGACTCACACCCATCAGCAATCAGTACCACACACCACAATACCTGGTGTGGTGGCTTACAGATGTAATCCCAACACTCAGGAGGCAGAGACAGGAGAATTGCTGTGAGTTTGAGGCTTGTCTGGGCTAAACTGTGTGCTCAGGGCAAGCCTGAACTGCAAAGTGAAACCTTATCTCAAAAAGAAAGAAAGAAAGAAAGAAAGAAAGAGAGAGAGAGAGAGAGAGAGAGAGAGAGAGAGAGAGAGAGAGAGAGAGAGAGAGAGAGAGAGAGAGAAAGAAGAAAGAAAGAAAGAAAGAAAGAAAGAAAGAAAGAAAGAAAGAAAGAAAGAAAGAAAGAAAGAAAGAAAGAAAGAAAGAAAAGGAAAAACACAAAGACAAAGTGACTATAAAATATGAACAGTGATACACTTACAAGAATTTGAATTGTTTATTTAAAGTTTTGGTACAAAGAAATAGTAAGCCAAATGACTTCATCAAAGGATTCTATAAAATATTTAAGAAAGAAATAACAGGGATGGTCCAGGATGTAGTTTAGCACCACCACTACCTCCCTGGCAAGTTCAGAGTCATGAGTTTAACTCCCAGTTAAAACGAGAGAGAGAGAGAGAGAAGAAAAGAGAGAGAGAGAGAGGAACATGTGCAGGCTTTTACAAGAACAGAAAAAGAAAGATAAAAATCTATATTTATATAAAAATATAAAACTCATTTATCAAATTAATCATCTAGTATGAATTTGATACCAAAGCTTAATGAAAAACACTACAAACAAGATAATTATAGCTGAAAAATCCTACAGTATAAAGTGAAATCCATCAACATATACTAGTAAATACCTTATATACAAGTTACATTTATTTTAATATTTCTAATCTAATGTGTGCAAATTAATATAATTCATTATACCAACCTGAGAGAAAAATCATAAATTCATCTTACATTTCAGTCTCATCAATTTAAAAAATCTCAAACAGAAATAAAAGGGAACTCCCTTACCTTTATATTATTTATGAAAAATCTAGCACTTAATATTTAAATGTTGAAAGTTTTTCTTCTGAAATCACAAATGACATAAGGATATCAAGTTGTCACTAGTTCTACTTAGCATTGTACTAGAGATGCTAGCTGGTACAGCAAAGGCATTATTTTTGAAAGTTATAAGGAATGAAAGATCATGAACTCATTAGATACCTAAAATTGAATAAACAAATCGAGTTTGCAAATGTATATAAACCCAATAATATAATCAATTATATTTCTATTCATTGACCGAAATTGAAATCCAGATATTGTAACATTTAAAATAGTATAGGGCCGGAGGGTTAGCTCAGTGGTTCCGGCGCCTGCCTCGCAAGCGCAAGGTCCTGAGTTCGATCCCTGGAAACCACATACAATGCTGGGCGTGGAAACTCACGCCCACCAGCAATCAACACCGCATACCACAGTGCCGGGCGTGGTGGCTCACGCCTGTAATCCCAGCACTCGGGAGGCAGGGACAGGAGGATTGCTGAGTTCGCGGCGGCTTGCCTGGGCACCATAGTGAGCTCAGGGCCAGCCTGAACTACAAAGCGAGACCCTGTCTCCAAAAAGCAAAAAAAAAAAAAAAGTATAAAAATACAAAACAATAAACTAACACAATTTACAGTAATTTTATAATAAAAATTTTAAATGAGAGAAATTTTAAAAAGTCAAATGAAGTGATATATTGGTCATGATCATAAACTGGAAGACACAACTGTTTGTGTCAATCATCCTCAAATTGACTTACAGCTTCAAAGCTATCCTAATCAAAATTCTTTGAGACACTCTGTAGAGATGAGTTGATCTTGGTTTTTATATAGAAACACAACAATCCAATAACAGTTGAGCAAATGAAAAGAATGGACCTAGAGGCCAGAGATTTAGCTCAGTGGTTCTGGCGCCTGCCTAGCAAGCACAAGGAAGGTCCCTAGTTCAATCCTTGCTAACCACATAAAAAATATCAGGTGTGGTGACTCATGCCCACCAGCAATCAGTACCACATACCACAGTGCTGGGCATGGTGGCTCATGCCTGTAATCCCAGCACTCGGGAGGCAGAGGCTGGAGGACTGTGGAGTTCAAGGCTTGCCTGGGCTACACAGTGAGCTCAGAGCCAGCCTGAACTACAAAGCGAGACCCTGTCTCAAAAAAAAAAAAAAAAATTTTAAACTGGGCTAATGTTTTTAGTAACCAGAGTTGTGATGTCTCCGAAATAGTATACGTAGACCAAGTAAATCAAACCATTAGCATTATAAAAGATTTTCAATTAAAATGTATTGCATTCATTTATAAAAGTTATATACAATATAAACTTTTATCAGATATAAACTGCCTAGTATTATAGAAGTTGTGTCTCTTGCTAGAATATTACACATATGGTTTGTAATATCTTAGCAGGCTTCTTGTCTGTTACAGGTAAAAAATCTGTATTTTCATTAACCATGAAAGTTAAATACTATCAAATTAGAAGCCTTATGATTTATCATATTAGAAAGTAAAAGTAGGAGGGCCAGGGATTTAGCTCAGTGGTACTGGCATCTGCCTTGCAAGCACAAGGTCCCAAATTCAATCCCAGTACCACGTACCACAATGCCGGGCGTGCTGGCTCACGCCTGTCATCCCAGCACTCGGAAAGCAGAGGCAGGAGGATTGCTGAGTTCCAGGCTTGCCTGGGCTACATAGTGAGCTCAGAGCCAGCCCGAACTACAAAGCGAGAACCTGTCTCAAAAAAAAAAAAAAATTAAAACTAATTTGTTTAACCTGAGCATAATAATGGAAGTAATCTTTTAATGAAATACTTTAGGTAAGCATACGTAATACATACAATGTTCAACTGTAAAATTCACTTGCTTCTTGTCCAGTTTTGCCACCACCATGTGAACTAAAGCAAATGACGTATTTGTCTGAGTTTTTTTATTGGTAAATGTAGATAATCATGTCTTTCAGTCTAACCTTCAGGGCCCTTGCAAAGGGTCAAATCAGGTTATAAAGATGAGGATAACCAAAATATGTAAGCTACCAAACATGATGACAATTAAAGAATCTATTAAATAAACAGGAGTTTTTTCCAGTAAATCCAATTTTTTTAAATTTTAATATCTATACTGTCTATAAAAGAATACATTTCTATTTATCTAAAAATGTAGAATTAGTCCTAAAAATGTACATATTGGTTTGGCATTTTTGAATTATTAGATGTCCTAGGCATGGCATTTTATTTAAAAATTTTTACTATGAAAAAACTTTCATCTATTTTGTATAAATTTCAAAAGCAGGACAGTGATTTTTGAATATTATTAAGATTAACATGACTGGGCCGGAGATTTAGCTCAGTGGTTCCGGCGCCTGCCTTGCAAGCGCAAGGTCCTGAGTTCTATCCCCAGTAGCCACATACAATACTGGGCATGGTGACTCACACCCACAAGCCATCAATACCACATACCACACTGTCAGGCGTGGTGGCTCACGTCTGTCATTCCAGCACTCGGGAGGCAGAGACAGGAGGATTGCTGAGTTCGAGGCTTGCCTGGGCTACATAGTAAGCTCAGGGCCAACCTGAACTACAAAGCGAGACCCTGTCTCAAAAAAAAAAAAAAAGATTAACATGACTTTATTAGTTTATTTTTCAAAGTAAAGATTCAAACACTGTATTTGTTGAAATCTTAAAATCTAATTTACCGTTCAAATTTTATCACTGTTTTCAGAAAATATTATTGGGTATTAACAATGTGAGGTCTTTCACTGGACACAAAGAATTAGGCATGATCTCTGTCCTTAAGAGCGTATAGCAGCATTAGTAGACAAACAAGCAGTCAATTGCAATATAGTATGCGTAGGAGCTATGGGAGGGTCATTCATGTGGTTTTTGGAAGCAATGAATCAGGGCTCAAAATTCAAGACTAACAGTCTTGGGAAGTAGCACCTGACTGTAGGCATGAGTGGGCTACACAGCGCAGTTACATGGCGGCAGGCAGAGTGAACATGCTCATGGCAGAGAATAAAACATGTGGGGAGGAAGGGTTGAGAGAAGAAAAAACATGCTTCGTGAAAAATGCAAGCAATTCAATGTGACCAGCACTGTGAACAACTGGAGATGTAAGATATACAAGGGCTAAGAAAACACATTTAGAAAAGTTGCCAAGCACCACTTGCTCAAGATCTTTAACAATTACAAGGTCTTTGGACATCTTAATTTAGGATAAAGAGCATAGGATGAGATTAGTTTTAGAAGGGCAACTATGTCTGTGCTGTAAAGAAAGAGTCTGACAGGAAGGAGGCTACAAGAGAAGGCAACTAAGAGGACTCTGACGTCTGAGTATGTCTGTTACAAAAACCAAGTCTTAAAATATTAAGTAACCAACCCCTAATCACACACCTAGTAATTACATGGGCTGGGTTCAATGCAAAGAGCTATGCAACTCTTACAACTTGTGCACTTAAGGACCAGGCAACCCCCCTGTCATAAAAGCAAGTAGCACGACCATTCATAAGCATCTAGAGAGTAAATAGTAACAAAACACTGCAGGAAAAGCAATGATATACTCAGGTCTACATCATGAAAATCAAGCACAGGGTGAGCAATTATCCAGTGAATTAAGGACCATCTGGATAATCCTGGCAGAAGCAGATTGCATGCCCGAGTCATTCGGATAATTGTGCAAACAGTGTGGCTGAGTAACCTGGTCATTAATATCTCCTATAGTACCTTTTCCCCGTGGCACTTTTAAATGGACAACTGTAGCTCAGAAAGAATTAAGGTACTAGTCCCTTCGCAGAAGAGGCACTTAGAGAAGAATAATAGGATCCTCCTACTGTAACCATGGATCTTGTGTGTTCCCAGGAGATGTTTCACACTGGGATGTACAGAAGTCAAACCCTCCTTTAAAGGAAGGAGGGGTCCGGCGAAAGCCCCCTCCTGCGTGTGCTTTGTATTCAACTCTGTGTTAGGTGGCAGAAGGTTTTCAGAGCCGTGAAGATACTATAAATAGTACTGCAAAAAGACTTATAAATTACAGTCAAATTGTAAATTTCTGTATGTCAGCAAGTATTTTCGAGAAGCCATAAAACAAGGCGAGAAAACTGTTTATCATAGATGTCAACTACAGTTATGATGTGGAGATTTCCTATTATATGAAGAAAATATGAATATTTCAATAGTCTAATGTAATACAGATTAAGAAATAAAAAGCCAATAAATACATTTCTGAAGCTATGCAAATATAACTCAAAAGAATAACTAGATATACAACTTCTACTACAAAATGATCATTTTTTAAAGCCATAATATCAAGTGTTAATGAGAGTAGTACTGGATTGCCAAATGCCCATACACACCTTGTAGCATAGAAATGTGTGCATACATTTTGGGAGAAATAATTTGTTGGTGTTAGATGGCTACAAGTATTTTTACCTTGGAGATGTTCAAGAAAATGATCACAAATGAAATAAATTTAAAATATGTTTACATGCAATTTGTAAACTACAAAACAGGAAACCCTGTGAAGGCACTAGCTATGTAACAGATAATCTGGAACCCATAAAAATGTCTAACAATCTTTATGAAATACTCATTTAAAGCAGGATAGTCAGTTTTTAAATGCTAAATAAAAATTATTCACTAAACTATAAACTAAGCTCAAATCTCCATAAGGAAAATCCATGTATATTCATAATAAATAAGACTGGAGTAGTAAGAGTTTATCTTTTCATGGAATTTCATTTACATCTGAAAACTGATTCTGTATTTCCGTATAATCACATATGTTACTTTTACTTAATATTTTAAGAAAGTATATAGTTGCACACTTTTAAATGCAATTGCACACAATACATCATTTTTGTTCTAGAGTGCTTTACAAATATTCATGAGCTCCTAGGTTCAATCAACATTACCATAAAACAAATAAACAAGCAAACTAACTAAACCCTTCCAAAGGGTTTATGATAACCCACAACTGACTTGTTGATATTGATTTGTTTGCACAACAATATGTAAACAGCACAGGCATGCCTACTCAAATGCCTGTGTTCTTGGTCTTTAGGGTAGTATTTTGGAATAGTTAATGAGGGTGATTTTAAGAATAGAAATGGAGAAGGAAATTTTATTTCCAACAAGAGTAAATTGTCATCAATGTGAGGCAAGAGAAGATGGAAAGGAAACAGATCAGAGGCTTAGAAAACTGAAAACATGACATCAAAGTATTAGAATATTGAGGAGTAAAATTTCCAGGAGAAAGAAGACCATATGGAAAATGACAGACCAGAAGGGAAAAACAATTGACAACACAATAATTAAAATACTAAACACTGTATTTGAAGGGAAGAGCTCACTTGTGATTTAGGATAGGTTTAGTGACATGAGGTAGACCCCAATTAATTTACATGGAGAAATGAATGGAGATGGGCCATTTGCTAATTTATAAGAAGATTTGGCATATGGCATGTTTTGTATACAGCAATTCAAGTAAGTGTCTTGTTGGCTGCAATGGGAGCAAGATATGAAAGAATGTGTGGAAGAGCCACCAGAGAACCCCTTTAGAAAACAGAGTCACGCTGTGGAAAGATACAGAAACTCCCCACGTTATCCATTACTCATCACAGAGTGTAGAGCGGAGCCTCAAGTTTCCGGTGTTAGCCTTCTATAAATAAATTACCCCCAAATGATTGCAGTGCCTATCCACATAATCCCTTGTGGTGATGCTTCTCGGCAACCTTTTTTTGTTTGTTGGTTCTCAGAGCTGTGTTCAGTGCAGATGAATATAAAGAACACAAAAGGGTTCAGTGGGGGTGGGAAATAGGTTCCAGTATTCTGAAAAATCCTTGCTGTCTAATGGAAAACTAAACAGGCAAGCAAGGTTAAGCAACAAAAATATGACTGATTGTGATGAGGTTTCCAAATGAAAGTTATCTTCCAGAAAGGAAGGATCACTCTACATTAGAACCATGAATCTAAAAAATTGCATGTAAATGACAGACATGTTATAATTAATAGTAGCTCCATTGGTGACTCAGTCTGGAAACATGTATACATTGTGTAGAATCTTCACAGCATCATGAAAATTCAATGCTACTACCCTCCCTTTTATAGACAAGGGAACTGAAATCGTAAGAGCATAACCAGTTTGTCCCAGTTCAGATAATCGGGCAGCTATAAAGCCAAAAGGAAAAAGCCAGCTCCCTCTGCCTGTGATGACAAATTAAATCATATAGCTCCAAAACAACTGGCACTTTCTACTCATAATCTGGACAGTCAGAATTGAATTTTCTAGGGATATAGGTAAGATCATAACTGAATCAACTTACTATATTGTTACTAGGATCAACATTGACCAAAAACTGTGGGAAGGTGGAAGCATTCTATATATAGGAAAATTGTTATGCAGTATATACGGTAAACTATTGCAATATTAAGTTGGAAGATTTTAGGAGCCTTTAAACATAAACCGTGTCCTCCAAATCTCAGTTTTTCTCTTCTGTGACAATGGAAAGGTTATCTTATCATCAGGAATAAACGTTGACAGGCAGTAAGAAAAATAAATGCAGGTACACCTATAAAATAGTCCAAGCAGTAGGATATGGAAACAGGTGCACTATGAAACTGTAGCACGAATTTATATAAGTCCACAAGAAAATTCTGTACAAAGAGACACACCACCCAAACTATCCCTCGAAGATCCTAACAGTTACATAATTAGGCATCCTGGAAAGTGGGTGGGTCCTCTTCAAAACCTCCAAATACTGCCAGCTGTAAGTTACGCTCTGATATATTTACTCGCAAATAATCAAGGTACAGGCATAAGCACACATTATGCTCTGATGAGTTTAGTGAAATAGCCCAGACAGGGCGTCTATTCTGATGTATGTTACACTTCGGTGCTACGGCTCACACACACACACACACACACACACACACACACTGTGAAACTGAAAAGCATTAGGAAATGGAAGATAAGATAGCACTCTAAGAATGCATTCAAAGGAATATTTTACATATCGATCTCTATGTGAGTTGCGGAAAATATTTCCTGCAGGGTTTCGTCAGCGCCAGCGCCTTTTCCCTGGCTTCTCCCCCAATGGAGAATCGGCTTCTCTTTCGTCCCTCCCACCCGGCGGGGGCTTGCAGATTGCTGTAGAAGGCCGAGGCAGCCTGCTCCGCAGCAGGGGAGCCAGGCCGGGTGTTAGGGGCTATATATAGCTCCACCTTGGAGACGCGCGAGCCCAGCACACACGCCAATGCCCGTGCTGCGTTTGGCAGGAAAACGTCTATACATGAAGAAAGGCTGCAGCTCTCCCTCCGTTTCTCGTTCCCATCAACATAATTTTTCAGGAATCCCCAGAGCAGGGAGCCTGCGGGCTCCGGGAGGGAGGCAGGGGCTGGTTTCTCTGCAGCGCTTCCGACTGCGCTCGGCAATCTGACTCCGGAAGGGAGAGGCCCTGGGCCAACACCTACGACCCAGATGCGGTCGCCCGGGGCGGCCGCCCCGCGGGACTCTGGAGCCTTCCGGGCACAGTCCCTGGACTCGGGGATCCCTGAGACCAAACCCACCTTTCCGAAACTAGGCGCGGCTGTGATTCCCAAAAGGAAACACCCGGGAAGGAAGGAGGCGGCACGGTCGGCTCAGCCTGCCCGCCAGGGTCTGCAGCAGATCCCGGGGAAGGGCCCGAGCCTTCTCCACAGGGACGCGGTTAATCGGAAAACGCCTTCGACTCGCAGGACTCTGTCCGCCCCCACCCGGGAGGGCCGGGGCCACACGCCCTGCCCGCCCGCGCCGCAGTCACCGCAGACGGGGCGGTACGCGCGAGCCTGGAGCGCAGGTGCGCGCGGGGCGGAGAGGGCGCGGCGCTCGGGGCCGGGACCCGCCAGCCGAGCCTGCAGGAGCCGCGGCGCCCGGGGAAAGTTGAGGCGCCGGGGCCCGGGCTGGGTCGTCTCTCGCGGGCTCCGCCGCCCTCGCCGGTCCCTCACGCCCGGGCTCCCGCGCCCGCACCTCAGCCGTCCTTCCTCCCGCACTTGCCCAGCGGAGCCGCAGCGCCCCCGGATCTGGGATAACAGGGCGGGGCAGAGGGAAGGGCCAGGCAGGGAGGCGACGGCGCGAAGCACGCGTTCCTCAGCGGCCGAGGAGGAAAAGGCGCGCTCCTACCTGCTCCCGGCTCCCGCTCGCCCGGCGCGGCGCGCGCGGCTGACCATAGCCTACAGGTCTCCCCCTCCCGCGGCCGGCACCTGGGAGCGCATCGCGCCAGCGCCCCTCCTCGCCTCGGCGGAGCCCACCGAGGTGCTTGACAGCAGACGCCGGCCTCGGAGAGCGGCGATTGGGCCCGCGAGGGGAGGGGGCGGGCCCTGGGAGAGACTCGCATTTCTGATTGGACGGCAGGGATATCACTCTCACTGACTAGGGCTCCGTGTCGACCCGGCAGGCTGACGAACGCAACCGCAAAGGGTCTCTGCAGCCCCCGGTGCCAAAACCGCAGCCACCGGGTCAAGGACCCCAAAGAAGACAGAAAACAGCCTGCAGACTTGTCACTAGAGGCCCCAGGAGGGAGGGAGGGAGGGGCCTGTCACAGCCAGCCACCCGGCGCCTCCCTGAGCTCTCCTGAAGGGACCATCTGCTCGGGAAATTTGACAGGCGAAAGGATCAGAAGCAGGGCTTCGACAGGACGCGTGGACTTCGCCTAGGAAACAGGAAGAAAAATACATGTATCCCTATGTGAAAAGCAACACGAGGTTTTTTTAAAAGTTGGGATTTTATTTCAGCGCCCCCCCAAATATAACATATAAATATAGCTTTTCTTACAGAAGAAAGGTTGACCTGTTTGTATTTAAGTGCAGAAGACCCCAAAAGACCCCCTGATAGCACATGTGGTCAAATGGCCAAGTGCTGCCTAACAACCTCTCAGAAAACAGTATAGGAAGTAAATTGAGAGACGTGTGTTGAGCAGTTTCGCTGGTAGCTACAATCCGACTGTATTCTCCTCCGGACTGATTGTCACTTTCCTGCTGTTGCTCCATCGTTTCCTTTTCGCTTGTACTCACAGCCTGAGAGGACGTCGTCGGCCTCAGTGCCCAGGCGACTCCAAGCCTCCCTTCTAGTGCGGGTGGACTGGACGTAACTGCACCCTTTGTTCATCTGCACTCTCTCCGGGGCGATCTGAAAGCTCTGAAACCCAAGGGAGGCCTTAAATGGAAGAGCAAATCACGAGGGTCCTAAGTACAGTTGGGGGGAGGGAATGCCTTAGTTTAGTGCCTTCCTGCCTACAAACGGTCAAAATATCTCCCACCTAAATTAAGTAGCCATCTTAGCGGATGTGGTTTATACAATTCCTCTTCACAGAACTTAGTGATACAGGACCTTCATACAACTACGCTAAGTAGAAAGTGCAAAGTGTCATTGTGGTGCTTACAGTCGTTAATGTTAGACCAGCCTGGGATTTACCTCAATGGTACCGTGCCTACCTTGCAAGCACAAGGGCCTGAGTGTCATTCCTGGTACCACCAAAATATTTATATATATCTAATATATATATATATATATATATTAAACTAAACATCATAAACTGTTCATAATATTCAATGTTTTGGAAAGTGGAAAGGGACATTTTACAGGTAATTACCCAACATGGAATGGAAGTGACAAAAGGTAATGACAAATTTCTGAGTTGGATTCTTCTTCGTTGGATTCTTCTGCATTCTCCCTTAGTCCTATACCTTTACCCCCAGTGCTGACACCAGTGACTCCCCTGAACCAACAAGTCACTTGTGACTTACTGAGTGCCCATCCTGTGCCACACTCTGTACTAGTGCTATGGGTCTGAATAAGAATAATACATTTGACTGGTCATAGAGGGGCGCCCAAGGCAATGAAAATAGTAAAATGCTGTGGTAGAAAACGTGCATTTTCAATACTACATCTTTTCATTCCTCAGCATCAGTGATTTTGGGTCACACTGAGTTCCAGTCCACCTTCCTCTAGGTTTAAGCAAAAGAGAAAGCAATATGTCAAAGAAGAAGAAGAAAAAACAGGATAGCACAGGGTTTGAAATTGAAAATACAAAACCACTAAAGAAATCTGTGCTTGGCCCACAGATTTAGCTCATTGGTTCCATTGTCTGCCCGGCAAGCACAAGGTCCTGAGTTCATCCCCAGTAACCATATACAATACTGGGTGTGGTGACTCAATCTGGAAATAAGGTAATGTTGTGTGCCTAAAAATAAAGGATGGCCTCTGTGATGGCTTTTCTCTTGTTCACCATTGTATTTATAACACTTGCTGAAGGGATGAATGAATCAGAAATAGAAGAAGCCACAGAGCATAGGTTTCTTTTTCTTTTTTTTCCAGAGTGTGTGTGTGTGTGTGTGTGTGCCCGTGCGTGCATACATGGTCACACATGTTCACGTATTCAACTGAGGAGTCATATTAGATTGTTTCTGTTCAAATCAGACACCTTGTATATCGTAAGATAAAAGACTATTTCCAGGTTATTGATTATTAGACTCAGAGAACAAAACTTGTACATCTGCATTTGCTGCTGCAGAGCATTTTACACATTCCAAATCACTCTGACACATAGTCCCCTCTGTGTTTTTCAGTAAATAAGAGAGTTACTACCATCCCAATGGTAATAAAAGCCAATGGCATGTATAAACTGTTTCCTTTACAAGACACAATCTTCATCTAGCAACAGTATGTCCTTGTTGAATGTATGGTTTATGAAAGTGAAAGTTTGAAGAATCTTAGAAATCATTAAGTTCCATTAATTACTCTGTGAAGGAAAGAACCAAATGTAATTTGCCAAAGGTCATGTCACTGGCTTCCTCTAGTATCCAGATCTGAAGACCATCCATTATTATTTTTGCAACCACATAAACAGTAACTTTTTCTGGTATCTCTTCCAAGAGAATTCCTACCGTTTTTCTTCTCTAAGTTTTCAGGACGGATTTAGATGGTGCCTCCATAATCCAACTTCTATAAAATATACAAATGTCACCTAAACTAGAAATTAAGAAAACCATGGGCTGGGGATTTAGATCAAATGGCATGGCACCTACCTTGGAAGCACAAGGGCCTACATTTGATCCTTGGTACTGCCAAAAACAAACAAAACCATGAAAGCCATGATCAGTAGCTCGGATGGCTTATGTCTAGATATCCTTCCAAAGCCTCATGCAGCCATGGGGAGCATTTTCAGAGGTGGCTAGATCCAGAATGTGTTATCTTTGGACTGAATCATGGGGCAACACTAGGGGTAGCGGAGACAGTGCTACCGAGATAGAATAGAAGGGACAGACAGTAGCTTGTCACTTTTGTCTCCTCTGAGATGCTTCTCTTCTAGGCCCCTCTGCCTTGGTACCAGCCAACTATGAGCTGAAACCTCTACAAACTGTGAGCCGAATAAACCATTCATTTTTTAACTCTGAGCTTTGGGTATTTTGTCTCAGCCACGCAGAAAAGAAGCTAAGACAGTCGCTGAAATTGAGGTCAGCTTCATGAATCTGGGCTCCAAAGCCCCAGGACTGGGGTTCAGCTCTACAGGAGGCTGATGGGAAACCAGTGGCCATCTAGGCACGATGGCTTCCTCACTGATTTTCCCTCATGCCACGGTGACATCATAGAAACATGAATCTGGATTCTCCTGCTCTGGCAGCCTGGTATAGAATATCTGTGCGGATTTTCATAACAAAGCAGTGGGATGGACAATTCTTACCTTGCTCCCTGGATGGCTCTGACTCCCTAACCACCCGCAGAGCTCCACGCTATCATTTATGCAGTGCTGCGTTGCTGAACTTGTCTCGGCCCTGTTATTGAATCCTCCTGTCATTCCCTCTTTCCACCCCACGTTCGCTCTCATTCTTCAAAAATTTCAATTTCCTCCAACCACTGATTAAATCTTAGTGAGAGGAAAGGAAACTACAGCAACAGTACAGCTCTCCCCAGCACGGATCCTCAGCCTTTCTCTCCGCTCCACCCACCATTTCCTCGCTTTCAAGTTTTCCAGGCAAACAGCTCCTAACAGCCTGATGTGACAAAGAAGGGGGAGAAAAACAAAAGGGTTTTCTCCCCCCGCCCCGCTCAAAATTTCAAGCAGCACTTAACGTAGCAGAAGCACAGCAGAGGCTCTGCTTCTGGGTTTGACAAACCTAGCTGGACCCAGCCTGCAGTGCCTCAAAAATCCCATTGGTCCACTGACCTAGCTTTTCCACAGCCAACCAGGAATGCAGCCGAGGATGCCAGAGAAGCATGTGAACACACACGCGCGTGTGCACACACACACACACATTGTTGGGACCATGCAGCAGGGAAATGAGACTGGAAAACCAGTTAAGTACTGGAAATGTGGTCAACAATGGCAACTTAGCACTATCAAGAGCCACTGTGGTTTTTGTGGGGATCAAGAGTAAACTTAGGATCCCTCTTGTTTCAGTGGCGATTGCTGCATACCTCCTGTGGAAACCACCTCTTTACGCAAACTCTACTGTTTACAACGGAGTCTCCTGATTTATTTTTAATGCTGCCCCTATGTGTAACAGGACTCAATGTATGTAAAAAGGAACATTCATGTGGAGATGTCCTCTAAACTCTTTCAACTCAGATCTCAGGAGGAGGGGCTGCTGCTCAATTCAGCTGTTAAACTATAGCTCTAGCCTCAATTTTTCTTGGAGAGTCAGAGGTCAGATACCATTAGCGAACTGCAACTTACCTTAATATGTTCCGTATTATCAACTGCTATAACTGACTAGCTTTGTGGAATAATGAGTGCACTGAACCATGCACAGAGGACATTAGACTTTTATCTTAGTCTGTTTTCTGTGGCTATAACTGAACCCCTGAGACTGGGGAGCTGATGGACAGAAGTTGGCCTCCTCACAGTGCTGAAAGCCAGGCCACCGGATATCCAAAGGCTGGCATCTGACGAGGGCTACCTGGTACCACACCCACAGTGGAAAGTGAGGAAAAGGTAACACACTTACGCGTGCAAGAAAGAGGAGAGGGAAGAAGAGGGAGAGAGAAAAGAGGCCATACTTGTCTTTCTGTGGAGCCCACCCCAGGCTGACCCGTTCCCACATCCATATTATGATTCCTTTCTCCAGGGGTGCTCCTGTGCCTGGTCAGCTCCTACCGCCCACTCTCTATACTTCTGCTTCAGAGAGTAAGTTTCCAGCACATGAGTTTTGGGGATATATTCATTCATTCCAAAGCAACTCTGCTTCACTCTAGGCTAGCTAACTGGTAGCTCATCTGGCAGAGGAAAGACGATAGACTTCCATTTGCTGTGCCTTGGGTAAAGTTACACAACAGTCACATTCGAACGGTGGGCTAAGAATATGGGGTCAGTGTCTTTACGAAAGGTTATCGGCCCAACCTCAGGCACAGAGGCACACATTGAGCCCTTGAGCAAGTGAAGGCGAAAGCACCCCAAGGCCCAGGCCAGCCTGGATAATCTAGCAAGATCCTGTCTCAAAAGAGAGACATGGACTTATGCATGACTTGTGATCTTGATTAATGATAAATTTGGTGGTTCCCCCCTGACTGGTTTTCTCCAGTATTTAAAATTTTTTAATCATCTCAAACATCAACTTGGCTTTGTTAATTTTCTCTAATGTATTTTTTTATTTTATTGGTTATTGCTCTTATCTCTGTTTTTCCCTTTGCTTTAGTTTTGATTTGATAGTCTTTTTAAAACTTTTTGAGCTAGAAGCATGTATCACTGACTTTTCGGCCTTCCCTTTTAAATGTCTACCTTTAAAACCAATGCTTTTCTCTAAGTACTGCTTGTCCTCTAACTACTATTTGTCATATTTCAATATTTTTTATTTTGTTGTCATGGTTCAGATATTTTCAAATCATTTTGGCTTTTTGTCTTATTTAAAATTATACTTCAGCCAGGCGTGGTGGCTCACGCCTATAATCCCAGCACTCGGGAGGCAGAGACAGGAGGATTTCTGAGTTCGAGGCTTGCCTGGGCTACATAGTGAGCTCAGGGCTAGCTTCAACTACAAAGTGAGACCCTGTCTCAAAAAAAAAAAATTATACTTCAAAAGTCTATTTTTTAATTTTATTGCATTTTGTCATAAAAATACTCTAAAAGGATTTCAAGCCTTCATGAAGTGCTGAGGCTTTGTGTTCAGACATTCCTGTTGTATTATTAAGAAGAATGTGGAGGATCCATTTCCATTAACAGAGAAGGAGCTGTTGTGGACCATCCGCTCTATAGATAAAATATAAACTCTTAGCAGAATAATTAAGATGACTACTTTGAGGAAACCGAAGAACAATCAAAGCAGGCAGAACCTGAAAAGATAAAATCTGTATGTAGAAAAGAAAAGAGTGACATGAGTTTTCCACTTTGTATAGCTTTGGCCTCAAAGGCAGAGCCCAGGAGGCTACAACAAGGCTCCTTCGTGTCAAACAGCAACAGCAGCAGCCACAACAACAAAAACAACAAAAGACACAGTCTTTCTGCCCAGAAAGAGGGAAAAAAGAAAAAAAGAACAGAATTGTACATGGCCATAGAAGGTTCCAGAAGGAATGACGAAGGAGGGAAGTCCTCAATTCAGAATATAAACTCCACACAAATCACTAGCAAATCATGAACCGAGTGCTGGTCCACCCAAACGCCGCACACGCCAAGTAGCTTATATAAGTGCATTGTAGTAGGTTGATAAATGGCCCCCTGAATCCTGGGGACCTGTGAATGTTACTTTACAGGACCAAGTGTTTGCAGGTAGGATTAAGTTAAGGCTCTTGGGACAGGAAGATTATCTGGGATTATCCAGCTGGGATTGCCCTAAATGCAATCACACGCACCCTTCTAAGAAGGAGGCAGAGGGAGGTTTTACTCCACAGAGCAGATGGTGATATGAAGATGCAACAGAGGGAGACTGCAGGATGCTGGCTTTGAGGACAGCACTAGGGGAGCCATATGCTTGGAGTCCCAGCCACAACCAGAAGCCAGGAAAAGACTTCACAGACCTTTCAGAAAGCCTATTGTGGTACTTACACCTTTATCCAGCATTGCTGGCCCAGTGATACTGATTCTGACTTCTGGGTCTCCAGATATAGGACAGTGAAGTTCTGTCCTGTTAAGCCACCCTGTTCTTTCAAGGGAAGGGATTTTTTTTCTTTTTCTTTTTCTGTGTTACTAGGGATTGAATGCAAGGCCTCACTCATGGTAGGCAAGCATTCCACCACTGAGCTATATCCCCAGCTCAGAGAGACAATACATTTTTATTATCTCATTGTATTGTTACAGTGAACCCTGAAATTACAACCGGCCTGACATACGAACAGTTTGGATTAAATGGGTTAATGGAAGGTTGATCTCCCTCTTGTAATATATAGCATATACCCAGGTAAACATCCGGGTCTCAGCTGCATTGACTTTCGACCAGCTTGAGCTACAACCAGCTGCTGGGGAACTGACTGAGTTTGTAAGTCAAGGGTCCACTCCAGTTTGTTAAAGTAGCTGAAGAAACTAGTACAAGGAGTTAGCTGTGTTGCCATTTGCCTGCCAAAGGGAAAAGCTAAATTCAGAGTTTGAGTGGAGCAAAGTTAACTGTTTTCTAAAACAAACAAAACATCAATATTCATTTAAAAACACAGCAGATGGGCCTGGAGATTTAGCTCAGTGGTTCCGGTACCTGCCTCGCAAACCCAAGGTCCTGGGTTCAATGTCCAGTAACCACATACAATGCTGGGCGTGGAGACTCACGCCCACCAGCCATCGATGCCACATACCACAGTGTTGGGCGAGGTGGCTCACGCCTGTCATCCCAGCACTCGGGAGGCAGAGGCAGGAGGATTGCTGAGTCCGGAGCTTGCCTGGGCTACACAGTCAGCTCAGGGCCAGCCTGAACTACAAATCAGGACCCTGTCTCAAAAAAATAAAATAAAAGTTAAAAAAGAAACACAACAAAATGCATCGTACACCATCACAACATTTGTGATTAGTTGAGATTACTGCATGTACCCACTTTGCTCCCTCACCCACCCCTGCAAAAAGGAGAAAATATGAGTCAAAGTCAGATATTAGAATTAGAGGCAAAAATGTTAAAAACTGCTATTATAGTTTTTTTTGTGCTGACGGGTAAAAAGTAAAATATGCCCAGAATCGGTATCTTCTCCAGTAAATTTTTTGCAGAGAAATCTTCATCCTCAAGTCTGTTTCCTAGGTAACTCCACACAATATAATACATCCTAGAGCCTCATTACAGAAACTATGAAAAGCTAGGAAGAAAAATCTACTGAGACTGGGAAGTTATTTTTTTATATTAGTTTGCTAGTCTTTTAAAACTTTTGTAAATTTTCCCTGATGTTTCATGGGTGTTCCAATGGAAGGCGAGCTGGCTGGAATTATAACCAAGATTATTTCATCATCCTTCATTTCTCTCCTGCTTTTTTAAGTTATAAGCTATAGATCTTATATCTTCAGAATTCATTTTTCCTAGAGACTTCCCCTTTCTCTTAGAAAGTCATGTCCCTCTATTTACAGGGAGAAACTCTGAGAACTAATAAATCTCCGTGATAGCCCTCATATCACTTTCTGATCAGCTCTGGATTTTCCTCTGCTTCTCTAAAAACTAAAGCTCTTTCCTCAAATGCTCCCTAGCAGTCTAGCTCTCCATGTTAATTTTGCGAAAAAATATGTACATATCATTTGAATCTCATTATTTTATCTTTTCTCCTGATAGTATAAATCCTTCTGATTCCAACTCACTCCTATACCATGCATTTCCTAAACACAAACTTAGATATAGTCTGTCCTGCACACTTACACATCCATTCCTCCAGTAAATATCTTCCTTTCGTTGATTCACAATGATATCAAACTCAAAATACCCTCTAATGAACTAGTTACAAAAGAACATTATGAAGATAGACCCTGAATTTCCCTGGAAAAGAAGGATCAGTAGTAATGGCATTAGGTGAACTCTTAATGGAGAAATTGTCAATAACCAGGAGAACAAGACAATGTTCCCGGGTAGAAAAATAAATAATACAAAACAGCAAGCCATAGTCAGCAATTGAGAAGGGATGACTGTGATTAAATTGCAAGCATGAAGACAATGAAAAATTGTTAGAAACTGCACTGATATCTCCACCATCCTCCAAGTAAATGAGGGGACTCCAGCTATAGAGCCATTAACTTGCTGGTTTTCCTCCCTGAAATATTCTTCTGTTTTCTGTCTGAAATCCTTCTCTTGAGTTTTTTTTTTTTGTTTTCTTTTTCTTTTCTTCTTTTTTTTTGAGACAGGGTCTTACTTTGTAGTTCAGGCTGGCCCTGAGCTCACCATGTAGGCCAGGCAAGCCTGGAACTCAGCAATCCTCCTGTCTCTGCCTCCCGAGTGCTGGGATGACAGGCGTGAGCCACCATGCCCGGCTCTCTTGAGTTTTTAATTCTTTCCCAATGATCCCATTCCTGATCGCTCATTTACAGCTGCTGTTTTCCACTCTCATCACAGAAGTCCCCATCTGCTTTCCTGCTCCACATTTCTCAAGGATACTTTTGATCTGTGATAGGCCTGTACAGTTTATTTCTTCATTTGTCTACTGCCTGCTGTGTAAAATGTCCCTGCACGATCTTTTCTCTGGACTTTAAGGTCCATGAGGGATTAAGTAGGCAGTCTTACTCATAGTTCTATCCCTACTCCTCAAAGAGTCCATAAGTTTCACTAGATATTGAATATTTATTGCTATGAAAAACAAAAAGTTAAGGAAGTTGGAACTCAAAGCAGAGCACTCATACTGCCATGCTTTTTCCTGTTTTTCTCTCAACTTGCAAACTGTTCCTCTGCTTTCTTACCTCAAGTATTTCCAATTCTGCTAACTCATCTTCATCCTCCAAAACATTATTGGCTGTGGGATCCTCTTGTGGGATCTTTACCCGCTCTTTTCACCCTCAAAGGCACACATGACTATTTTTCTTTCTGTACATCTATACTTTCCATATAAATTTATGTAATAATATATTTTGTGATAAGCATTTACTAGTGTGTCCCTGTTGATGGCAAACAAAACACTTGTCAAAGACAAGTCTGTACTTGGTTGATCAATTTGATCTGAACTGAACCAAAAGTTATTTCCCTCTATCTTCTGTGAAATGGTATTAAAGAAACCTTCACAGAAAATGACATGTAAATTAGATCTTTAGAAGCAATTGGAAATTAACTAGCTAGAACGAGGGTAAGTGCAACGGTTCAGATGGAATTTGTTGACCCAACGGTTTGCGTGCTGGAACCCTGCTCTGCAAGGTAACAGTACTGACAGTGCACAGAACCTTTAAACCATGAGACTGAGTAGGAGGCAACTGGGTCATGGAGTACCACTATTACAAGGCATTAAAGCCCATCTCAGGGTCGTGGGTTAGGTCACTGCAGCCACGGTCAGAGCTGGCTACTGCAAAGCAGGTGTCCACATGTTGGTCTCTTCCAGGACGTTGCATCCCTCTCTCATGGGTGCTCCTGCTCTGCGATGCTTTCCACCATGAAAACCAGTCCAGATGGGCCGCCTGAAGTTGGGCTTTTCAAAAAAACATGATCCAAAGTAAGGTTCTTTTCCTTAAAAAGTATCCAGTCTCAAGTATTTTGCTATAACAACATGAAATGGATACAGAAAGAATGAACAGTTTTATAAGTACACATTTTTTTTTTTTTGAGACAGGGTCTGGCTTTGTAGTTCAGGCTGGCCCTGAGCTCACTATGGTGCCCAGGCAAGCCTCGAACTCAGCAATCCTCCTGCCTCTGCCTCCCGAGGGCTGGGATGACAGGTGTGAGCCGCCACGTCCGGCTATAACTACACATTTTTACATGAAAAAAGAACCATAGATTTTGAAAACCACATGAAGTTGCTAAAAACTTTTCATCTTAATAAGTATTAACTTGAACTCTTCAATAGAGCAACTTACAGACAAAAAAAGCACAAAAAAATTCTAAACCGACAAATAATATGTGGGTTTCAAACTTCAGTTCTTGGAATTTGTGCTAATTGTTCACAGCCAGCAATGCAACAGAAAGTCTTTAGAGATGATAACAGGATAATATACAAACAGCATGGACAGAAAGTACAGTTTGAGAAAAGTAGTATACACTGCCAGGAAATCAGAGCATATAGCCACCATTCCATTTTCAAGAAGTTCTGCAGCCTTTTCCATGTGGAGCCACATAAGACTGTATTTGATTTTGCTCCATACACAGTTACTGGGCACAGTACAGCCAGCTCTTCCTCAGTACAGACAGCCCATCAGAGCAAAGTGTCACAGCAAGCAGGCTGATGCTTTATTTGCTACTGGTAGTCATTTATTAATTCCTTCAAATAATTGAAAGGCCTTCATTATTCTTGTTTATGTGCCCAAATTTTAACTACTCCATGCACATACTAAATTTTCCTAAATGTAGTGTAGGTAAAAGTTTTCCTCCAAAGAGAAGACAAGAAGAGCTGGAAAGCTAGTTGGTGAAACCATGCAGTGACCAGATTGCATGGCAGAATCACAAACTGAGTCTAGAAATACTCACTAAAATTTATTTCTGCTACATATTTATAACAAGTAGTTTTGGAAACACAATAACCTATCCAGAAAAGTGTTTTCTTAGGAGTATTGTTCTGCTACAAAGAAATAAATACGTTTATGAAAACTGCCGTGTGTCTTGCTAGGACAGTTCATAAGGAGCCTATGCCACATATTTCTCATATGAGTTTCAAAGAACTTATTTAAAACTCTTGCTATGGAGTATAATTATGCTGCCTGGATCTGAATATCTTCACACAACATCTGAAAAGACACACAAGCAACAGAAAGGCAAATAAAAGTACATATGATCCATATTCTGAATACTGAAAAAAATTGTACTACTTGTGATTAAGTTGGAAACATTCAATTTCATCAGAATTACCAACATTGTATATAACTATGGGTATGGAAAATAAGGGAAGAGAGGTTTTACAGATTCTAAGGGGAGCAGCCAAATATATATAGTTAACAAAAAATGAACGAAAACCTAGGAAGAGAAAAAAGTGATCAAAGACACATGCCCAAGTAGTGGTCAAAGCACTTGAACTAGAGATGTCTGTCTCAAACTAGAAACTACTTCTGAGGAAGAAAGATAGGAAAGGGAAGTGCTTCCTGGGGGAGATGTGGTAGCAAAGGGAAAAGAAAACGCAAGAGGAGAGGAAGTAAAAATACTGTAGAAACAAAAGGAGAAAAAATAACTAATTTTGGAATCTGGAGATTTAGCTCAGTGGTTCCAGTGCCTACCTAAGAAGCGCAAGTTCCCTGGTTCGACCTCAGAAACCACATACAACAATGCCAGGCACAGTGATTCCCACCCATGAGCAATCAGTACCACACATCACAATGCCAGGAATGGTGGCTCATGCCTGTAATCCCAGCACTCGAGAGGCAGAGTCAGGAGGTTTGCTGACTACATAGTGAGCTCAGGGCCAGCCTGAACTACAAAGCAAGACCCTGTCTCAAAAAAAAGAGGAAGCTTTTCATCTTCTACCAATAATAACAACAACAAAAATAGAGTAGTATCTATTGAATAATTTGAAGCAAATATTTCTGTTCAGAAAACTCCTCTTTAAAATTAAAAATAACAAGGGCCCGAGGGTTAGCTCAGTGGTTCCAGCGCCTGCCTCGCAAGTGCAAGGTCCTGAGTTCTATCCCCGGTAACCACATACAATGCTGGGCGTGGTGGCTCACGCCCACCTGCCATCAATACCACATAGCACAGTGCCAGGCGTGGTGGCTCACGCCTGTCATCCCAGCACTTGGGAGGCAGAGGCAGGAGGATTGCTGAGTTCCAGGTTTGCCTGGGCTCCATAGTGAGCTCAGGCCCAGCCTGAACTACAAAGCAAGACCTTGTCTCAGAAAAAAAAAAAGTTCCATATGGGTGATAAATGATTTGTACAATTAATAATTTTCAGGACTATCAGAAAACAGCATCAAAGGAGTTGAACATGGAAAACGCCTCATGGAAAGAGAAATCAAGAGGGAGGCCTATCCCGGGGGTGGATCGCCTTCTATTTTTGTAAGAGTAAAGAGCTTTAAAACGTTTGCTCCTGACCAGATGCAGTGGAATATATGAGAAGCTGGTTTATGAACTGTCTTAACTGAAATGCATGTATGTGTTCCCCGTATTGGCATTGTTTTCTTGAACCCAAGTCTTAGGCTCACTTTGCTATTTATTTCCAAGTTACAAAGAATATAATTTTAGGAACTAGGTCTCACAAACACAGTTAGATACATTCCTTAGGGGAATAAATATGAAGATGAACATCTGGCTTCAAGAAATGGATTAGTGGGCCGGAGGGTTAGCTCAGTGGTTCCGGTGCCTGCCTCGCAAGCGCAAGGTCCTGAGTTCGATCCCCGGAAACCACATACAATGCTGGGCATGGAGACACGCCCACCAGCAATCAACACCGCATACCACAATGCCGGGCGTGGTGGCTCACGCCTGTCATCCCAGCACTCGGGAGGCAGAGGCAGGAGGATTGCTGAGTTCGCGGCGGCTTGCCTGGGCACCATAGTGAGCTCAGGGCCAGCCTGAACTGCAAAGCGAGACCCTGTCTCCAAAAAGCAAAAAAAAACCAAAAAGCAAAAAAACAAGTTCTCTAATTCATCTGGCCATTCAGAGCCGGGTTGGCATCCTCACCCTCCGTTTAATAAATGAGGAGTCCAAGCTGAAGAGCAAGCAGATATTTTGCCCAAGGTCGTCCACCTAGTGAGGCTCAGAACTGGGATTAAAATCCAGGGGTCTGGATTCCAATTCAGTTGTCTTGCTATTTCTGTGTTGCTTCCCCACAGCGCTCAAGTCAGGCAAGTCAAAATCTACTTTTCTTTTCTTGTTTGTTGTGCTGATTTTCTAGTTCTCATCATTTAGGTGAAGAACTAAATTAAGAAAATAACGTGCACGCCTTCCAAGAAAACTGGAACACCTGTTTACAAAATGGAGTAGCGCAGCTTTGTATTCTATCATGCCTCAGGCATCAAGCTCAACAAAACCGAAAAGCAGGGC